>JAGDQM010016856.1:0-31331 GCA_017580835.1 Termitomyces bulborhizus
ACCAGGGCCAACACAATGAGATTACAAGGGGGATATGTCACGCTGCCTAGGTAGAACCCCTGAATAAGTGACTAGTCGGTTGATACTGTGAACTGAATGGTCCCAATGACTCTGAGTAAAGATATTTGATGAGGAAAGCAAGGAATGAAAAAAATTCGTATGATATGCGCCTCTCTGACTTGAATATTCGTAACTTGACCAGGTCAGAAAGTCGGAAAGTCAGAAACATGGGTTCACAAACATTGACGAGAATGAAAGATGCGGTCCTTGGTCGGACATCATGTCCGTGAAAATGGTCACGAGGCTTGACATGAACATGTCATTTGCACGTGGACATCACAAAAAATACTGTCAATTCTTTCACGAGACCGTTCTGGCCCTGAGCAATCAGGAGGGGTGTTACCCAAAATCCTAGTCATGAGTTCTTCTGCAAGCATGCCGTCCGCGTTTTCTCAATCACAACCAAATACAACAGCCTGGATATTGAATACTACCCTGGCAAGGCCAAGTACCGTGCTATGCACATTTCTCGAAGCCATTTCGCCGAAGACCCGCGCAAATGTCCCTCGAGTGGCGACGACCCATCAGAACTTTATCCGTAACATCATCACTGGATGTGGCCATTTGGTGGCCATACTGTTGTGCCATTTCTGGCGGGAACCCCATATACTACATGTCCCTGTTGTATCACGCTATCATACAGCACTCTCATGGAGCATCCACGCTTCTGCCGGCCCTTTGTAGACCTGACCCTAGAGGGCAACGGTAGTCAGCTCATACACAACAAAGCGAGCCTTGTTGCTCTATATTCTGTGCCTCCATTGTGTGTGTGTGGTTTGGGGGGGGACAAAATCAGAAACAGCCTTGAGTCTGTTCAGTACGAACTCAGTCTGCCAAAGATTTGAAGACCCGACTAGGAATCCACGAGCCAGTGATCCAAAAGATTTCAGCACATTTCTTCCCTGACTCATGGAAGGCATCGAGCACTCTTTGTTTCGTAGATGTCCTTATCAGGGGATGAGCAAGAATACCGTGCGGCAGAAGTGATTGTCGTTCAAGTTCCTTGGTCACCAGAAGTAACATTATGATGTCAGACCAAGAGCGAGTAGAGTGTCGGGCGTCGATATCCATCTGGATGAAGTGGGCACGGACAAGTGTATCCATTTCTCCTCTTTCAAGGATGCACATGACGGGTTGATAACAGCTACCAAATCCGAGGGATGTAAGTCACCAGATGAAGAGCTCCGAGGCTACACACCAGACGACAATCCATAAGTTAACATGAACATAAGCATTGCAGGTCATGAATGGGAAGTTCCGATACATGAAAAAAAGCTTACACTTACCTTCTGACTCGACGACGCTCGGTAGACGGGAATACCGTAAATCTTATCTACTTATGGTATGCATCCAGGCAAGCTTGTTGGGGGCTTGCCCCCCTGGGCTGGGCCCCTCCTTTTACCTGTTGTTGTTGATTTCAAGACTGCCAGCAAAAAGGAGAGATCGACAAGGTTGTTGGACCTGAACCCCTTCCTGACTTTTCTGATCAAGTTTCGTCACCTTCAAGTAGGTTGAGTGTATACTTCATGAATTCTCAATCCTCCCTTCGTTGATGGAACAATATCTTGCTAATGGGCTGTTGTGACACAATACACACAATGGAGGCGCAGAATATACAGCAACAAGGCCTGCTTTGTTGTGTATGAGCTGTCTACTGTTGCCCTCTAGGGTCAGGTCTACGAACAGAAGCGGTAGCGGATCAGTCTTTTTGAGAGGTGACTGCCCGAGTCTGTTCAGTACGAGCTCAGTCTGCCAAAGAATTGAAGAATTGAAGACCCAACTAGGAATCCACAAGCCAGCGATCCAGAAGAATTTAGCATACTTCTTCCGTAACTCACAGTGGAAGGTAACAAGCATGTCTTTGGGTGTTTTTTTCTTTTTTTTCCGTAAATGTCCTATGAGGGAGACCGGGCGGCAGAAGTGATTGTCGTTCAAGTTTCTTGGTCACCAGAAGTAACATTATAATGCATTATAATGTCAGACCAAGAGGGACTAGAGTATCGAGCGTCGATATCATCTGCGTGAAGTGGGCACGGACAAGTATATCCTCCTCTTTCAAGGATGCACATGACAGGTTGATAACAGCTACCAATCCGAGGGATGTTAGTGACCAGATGAAGAGCTCCGAGGCTACACTATCCTAGACGACAATCCACAAGTTAACATGAACATAAGCATTGCAGGTCATCAATGGGAAGTTCCGATACATGAAAAAAAAAGCTTACACTTGATGCCTTCTGACCCCAACGACCAGTTCCATTCCCAAAAATAACACTAATCTCAAGCGAAATGAAAAGATGCCATACCATAAGTAGATAGGATTTACGGTATTTTCGTCTACTACACAGCTTGAGCTTCGACGATTTACGGCAAGATAAGCTTTTCGAGTCAGATTATTCATTTTTTTGGCGATTATACTCTAAGTACTACACGTCGCCGTGACATGCAGAACAGAAAAAATGCAAAAGGGCAAAATGGGAATGACCACGGGGTATAAGGAGACGAAAATGCGGGTCTGGTCTTGAAGTACATGAAAAATAGGAGGGAGGTGAACGCTCAAGCCACGTGGCCATCGAATTTTTTGTATGTCGAGAAAGAAGAAACGTAAGGCGCTCAAGTGCCCGAGTTGGTAAGAAAAAAAATGGAAGTGATGCATTGTTCGATCGTAAGTCCAGTGTTGTGACTTGACTGGATAGGAAGGAAGGAAAATATTACAATGACAAGGAGGATCAGAAGAGGCGAGAAAGAAGAGATGGAAGAATGGAAAGATAAAAAGATGTGGCCTCTTACTTCAAAGAACCCTCCCTGCCTAAAGAAATATAGTTTATGTCGTAATAGGGCTCTCCGTACCTTTCAAGCTGCTGGTCGAGTCTCGTTTTCGTCCCAACCCAAGCTTTTTAAGAGTAGCCAGGCTGCGTTTAGTCTTCTTGTGCATCGTAGTGCCACTTGGCGCTGATCCAGAAGATAAAGAGGATACAGCATCAGAACCAACGTCCTCGCTGCTGCCAACCCGAACCTTGTCTTCCTTCTCCTCTTCGGGCTTGGCATTCCCAACAACTCCTCCATCTCCGACGAGCCGGACAGTAGTATCAGGCTCACCGCCCTCCTCGGCGACAGCTACTACTGCAGGCTTCTTTCCGTCATCTGAACTTGGTTCTTGTATCGGTTTCACATACGATTCCGACGCCTTCACCGACACGGGCGATGACGGCGCGATAGGTTTCGTGTATAACGCCGGGGCTGTATCAGCAAGTAGATCAGGGATGATAGTTTGGGCGTGTGACGCTGGTGATGACGTTGATCGCTCGTCTGTATCAGACAGCGACGTTGGCACTGGTTGAGGGACGACCAAGGCAGATGTAGATCCGCTGGAACTGGCGTTTGAGTCTGAATGTTCGCGTGGTGGTGGACAGCCAGGGACGAAGTCGGAGGCTCCACGCATTCCGATACTTCGCCCACTTTCTAGGTCTTCATCGAAGGAAGATGGGAGGGATTCTGGTGGGTATTCAGGAAGGATGTTAATTGGTTGGGGAAGTTCGACGGGGATGGGGGCAGGGGGGCGAGTGACGGATATTGAGGGAAGTGAAGCAGATTGCTCGAGCTCGGGAACTGAAGTGGGAGCAGGAATGGGTGAATCTACATCTGGTAAAATAGGTATTCCAACTTCAACACTCGAATCGTGTCTGATGTTGAGAACTTCAGGCTCCGGTTCCTGATGAATGAAGAGTTAACGGAAGACTTGTAGATCGAGAGAGACTGACTTACCTTGATCTCCTCTTCTAAGGGTAACAAGGAAGTGTCTGTTATCACCCCAGCGTCATGCCATCTCCTTAAACTTCGGTCTGCCCATGCCTCGAGAACGTTCCAACCTCGATATTCGCCAGTCAAACGCAAACCACAGTTACCAGTATCTCCACCACCATCACCCTGACCGCGTCCAGTCCCATCGTAAAAGTAACTTTCGTAACCGAGGTCATCTTCACTATCATCGCTTGTATCACCACTACCGATCTCAAAGCCCTCTCCGCTCTCCAAGTCCTCTACAAAACTTGCGAGCCATTTTGCCCAGCCACCAGGACCATCGCCTCTCCAAAGGACAACCTTTGTGTCAAAGTCGCGTCCAAAAACAATGACTTGCCCCAGCGACCCACCTTCATCGGGATTGAGGTCGACGCCAATATAGTTACCTACTTTATCGGCGATAAGAGGAATCCAACCACGTTGAGAATACTCCTTCCTGATCCAGCCTGGAGGGATAGAATGCATCGCTTCTCGTAATCGAGGGTTCGCACCTGTCGCGGGATCTTCATCTACCTCTCTCCAGAATTTCCATTCCTGGAGGACGTCCTCAAGCGGGAGTAACTTGAGACCAAAGAATAGACCCTCGGAGCAACCAGCAGCAGACTCGGCTTCCTGGCCATCGCAGCACAGATACGAGTCGCGTATTACAGGCGGCAAAGCAAAGCCGAACTGCATTTCTATGTGGGAGAGGTCAAGCGGGAGAATGCCGTAATTAAGAGTATCGCCGAGCTCAGGATATTCGCGGTTGAGCCAGGTGCGTATACGGTTCCACGTAGTCGCTAGAGGAGGGTATGGGTTCATTAGAGTGTGATGACGGTCGTGGTGGGATGGAAGCAAAGATAATGATGGCGGACGAGAGTTGAGTCCAGCGCTTGTTGAGATGAGTGATGGAGGTAAAATTAACACAAAGAGGGCGCTTACAAGTAGCCATACGAGCCACTGCCTTGAGGAGGATATGTATAGACAGAATTCATGGAGACTTCGAGGTCTGGAGTGTGTAAAGTGTCTGGATTGAAGGCGTCAGGGTGCGGGTGGGCGAACGTCGGCGACGAGGTAGGCAGCGAGAACGCCTCGTGCGTCGACGAGAGCGCCTGACCCTTTCTCGAGTACTGAGACGAGTCCGCAGTCGAAAAAAACGAAGAAAGCCAGCCCATGGCAGACGTGGCCAAAGTCCAAATCAACCCTCCTGCCCCTTCCCTCAAGCGCCTCTTATGTAAGCCTCATACCTCCTCTCTTCCACATAAATATCTTGTCAGCCCATGTCTCATCCCCTGTTGTCTTCTTGCTTCCTGCAATCAGCTTCAATCTGCCTATCATGTCGTCTACTGTTCGTTTTTCTCTCTTCTCCTCGTTTTTCAATGCCTAATAGTTCCTCCCAGCTTGCTTCCATTCCTACCCTTGCCGATTTTGAACTCATCAAGCTCATCGGCCAAGGTTACAGTGGCCGTGTTTATCTAGCTCTTGAGAAATTATCGAGCAGACATGTCGCCCTCAAAGTCGTGAGCAAGGGAAACGGTAACGACTCGAGAATCATTTTCGAGCAGGAAATACAACGAGGCCTCTCCAAGGCCTCCTTCGTTCTCCCTTTATTGGCGTCTTGGCACGACACCAATAATTTCTACCTCGTTTCTGTTCGTCATTTTCCATCTGCTTCGTCTCTTGCAATATTCAACCTCCTATTCAGCCCTATTTTGGAGGCCATGATCTAAGTATAAACTTGGAAGCGGAGGGCCTGCTGAAGGAAGATCGCGTACGCTTTCACTCCGCGGAGCTGGTCAGCCATTATTTCATTGACTATTGTAAAGTTTTCTGATAATGCTCTTGTTCAAGCTCGTCGCCCTCGAAGAGATGAAAGCGAAGAAGATCCTACACCGCGATATCAAGCCAGCAAATATCGTGTTCACGGCTCAGGGTCACTTACGCCTCGTCGATTTTGGTCTTGCGATCAGACTCAAGGAGTCACCTGTTACGCATTTCGAGTTCCAAGTGGACCCCAACGCATGTTCGGGATCGTTCGCAATTCATGATCCCGACTTCACATCAGCGGAACGGGTGGGCACGCCCTCATACATGAGCCCCGATCAGCATATTGGTCGCCCTTACTCCTTTGAAGCTGACCTTCACGCGTTGGGCGTCACGATTCACCAGATGCTGACGGGAAGGGTGAGTTTCATCAATCCTTCACCTTTGACTCGACGACTGATTATCATAGTTTCCGTTTGGGCATGGTGCACAATCGCGTGAAGAGGTATTTGAAGCAGTCCTTTGCGAGCATCTTGTCTTCAGACCTGAAGACACACTCTCGCCTGATGCTCGCGATCTACTGGCAAGGCTCCTCCAGAGAGACTCTAAACGTCCCGCTCAGTTGGAGGAGATTATGGAGCATCCTTGGTTCTCCGGAATGTAAGTAATCCTTTTTGATCTCACTTGTCTTCCGGAGTATCTAATCTTCTTTTATATAGACGGTGGGATCGTGTCAGGACTCAGGCGACGTCTCCTCCTTGGAAACCTCATCTGTCTCCTATCCCCAAGACTACCACGGTCTGTACGGTAAATGAAGGCGCACCTTGCCTTCCTGATCTTTATCCGAGCTTCACATATGTCTCGCCTGACTTCATTGACATGAGGACACGTGAAGACGGGAATATTTTGAACAGGCTGGCTCGGTTTTTTTCTCGGGAGCAGCCTTCCCCGCCTGCATCTCCTTCGTCCGCCTCCCGTCTGGTTCTGCCAGCCTCCGAAGTCCGCACAGAAGTTCCGGTTCTGTCAGCCTCCGAAGTCCGCACAGAGGTTCCGGTGTCATCCTCGTCACCCGCCTCTTCGCAGCTCGTGGTTCCGTCAGCCTCTGTATCAACTCCTTCGGGGAATCCGCCGCCGACCCCTCCGCCCAACATTCCCCTTCCGCCCCTCCCCACGACAGCAGCGGCTTTCCCAAAGCCCTCCTCATCGCAGGGACCCATCCAGGCCCAGTTTCAAATGGCTCGGGGCGATCTCCCACCGTTTCATATCCGCCAACAGCTCATCAAGCGGGCCCCTGCGCCTGACAAGCCCCGCCCATTACGCGGCGATATGACTAGGATGCCGCAGGTTCTGATCACCCCTGCGGACGATGACGACGTGGTTGAGGAGATCGCGCCATCTAACCGGCGGTTACCGTTGGGTGATGTCACGAATCAACGGCTCCTTTCTCCTAGCGATGCCGAGCGGCCGGCTTTTAATCCTGTTCTTAAACCCGGACCTCGTATCAAGCTCTCTGCGCCGCCGAAACGGGTTAAGCGTGCTCGTAAGGAGAATACGGAGACCAAGGTGGTTGATAAGGAGAATAGGTGTGTCGACAAGGAGAAACGTGGCGTCGGTAGGGAGGATAAGATGGCCGATCAGGGCATTAATTGCGCTGCTGAGGAGGACAAGACCGCCGCTGAGAACGATTGCGCCGCTGAGGAGAACAAGTTGGTCGCTGAGAATGATGGCGCCGCTAAGGTCAACGATTGCGTTGGCAAGGAAGACAAGACCGCCGCTGAGAACGATTGCGCCGCTGAGGAGAACAAGTTGGCCGCTGAGAACGATTGCGTCGGCAAGGAGAATGCGCCTCTTGGGTCGAATGCGCCTCTTGGGTTGAATGCGCCTCTTGGGTCGAATGCGCTTCTTGGGTCGAATGCGCCTCTTGGGTTGAATGTGCCTTTTGGGTCGAATGCGCCTCTTGGGTCGAATGTGCCTCTTGGGTCGAACGCGCCTCCTGGGGTTCGTCCCAATGTTCAACCCAAGGCTAGAGTGGCTCGGACGCCTCCAACCGCGGTCTTTATGTTGCCGCCGAAGAATGTACCGTTGCCGCTAGTAATGCCGACCTCGACATCTATGCAAACACCCAAGAAGACTGCTGTGAGACCGAAGAACACCGCTGAGCCCTTGAAGTTGTCTCCGCCGAAGTTCGCGACGCCGAAAACCAAGCCAGCGTTCAAGGTCCCTGTCAAAGTTGCAGAGTCCAAGCTCCAGACACCACGAAGCCCGGCAAGGAGGAATTCTACGGCAAACTCTCCGACGCCTCCAGCATCTCCGGTCCTGACCCGCCTCCAGATAACTCAAGAGGCAAGCCCGACAAGGGGAAATTCTACGGCGAAGTCTCCGACGCCTCCAGCGTCTCCTGTCCCGACCCGCCTCCAGATAACTCAAGAGGCAAGCTCGACAAGGAGGAATTCTACGGCGAAGTCTCCGGTCCCGACCCGTCCCCAGGTCAATCAAGAGGCAAGTCCGACAAGGAAGAATTCTATGGCGAAGTCTCCGGTCCCGACCCGTCTCCAGGTCGATCAACAGGCAAGGCCGGCGGGGGTAAGGAGGAATTCTACGGCCAAGTCTCCGGTCCCGACCCGTCTCCAGGTAACTCAAGAGGCGGTCTACCCCCGACCTTTGGACCGGGCTGAACGTCTCTCTCATCCTGCGCTTGCCTTTGCGGATTCGAAGGAGAAACCGGCCGACTATCCCCGGCCACCGGATAGCATCTCTAAGCCAAAGCAGTTGGTGTCTGTTAAGCCACTCAGCATCGAAGAGGCCTTCGCTCCTCCTCCCCCCTCCCCTCCTCGATCTGAGACAACAAAGAAGAACGTCGCGCCAGCATTCACCTTTACCTCGACACCTCAACCTCGTCAAGTTTCGACTCTCTCATCAAGAGCACGCTCGAAGCAGACCATGGCAGGTTTCTACGTTCCATCGTCACCACGAATTAATCTGGATGCGCAAGACCTCGAACCGCGCTCTTTTTTTGAGGATACTCTAGATAGCATCCATATTTCGGCTCGCTCAGCTTCACCTCCTATTACGGCAGGTCCTCACTATGCAGGGTATGTCCCCGGGCCGTCTCCCACAGGTATTATTAGTGATCTACGGCGCCTTTGGATTCGGTTTTCTATGGCGGTCAGCCGCGCTATCTCTTGGCTGCGCTTTGGCCGCGAACCTGGTTTCAGTCGAATCTAGACTCCTATGGCTTCAACACGAATAGCGACGATCGACGACGAACATCTATTTTTATCTTGAAATTTATCTTGCGCTTATTCTTTCTCTCTTTTTCTTGATGGTCTATCTCTGGTCTCTATGGCTTCTGTCTTTTCAGGCTTCATTTCTACTTCTGTCTCTCCATGCATCATCATCTCTTCTGTCTCTCTCTACTTCTGTCTCTCCTGGCTTCGTCTCTACTTCTGTCTCTCCTGGCTTCGTCTCTATTTCTGTCTCTCCTGGTTTCTCTACTTCTGTCTCTCCTGGCTTCGTCTCTATTTCTGTTTCTCCTGGATATATCTCTACTTCTGTCTCTCCCGTTTCTCCCGGCTGCGTCTCAAACAAGAAATCGAGAATCTTAAAAAAGCAACAAATCGTATTCGACGCGACTTATATGTCATCAAGTCGATCAACGAATCAACAAACTGCATAGGCAATCTCTCGTTTTGCTCCCATGATTACCATTTCCCTTTGCGGATCCTCATCTCTGTCCATCTTTCATGTTTTATCTCCTGCATCTATCATTTTCATCTATTTTTTATCTGTTGCATCTATCATTTTTATTTGATTTTTATTTACTGCCTCCAACGAATAGACTTACATAATCGCGACTCACAACTGGGTTGCGACTTGGAAAATAACGATACATATTATTTATATGTTACATTACCACTCTATAGTCCTCTGACTCGGGTGTACACTTACGACAGCATATGTTTTGTATTCCATCCTTTGCATCGTTTCATTGAATTATCATCATGATTCTGTTGCATTTGAGTCCGCTTGTGAACATCATTAAATTCGCATGGGATGATGCATCCAGTTTCAATCATCGATGCAATGCGTTGTGGCGCTCACACTTGATATTTGTAATCCCAGTCTGTCTGTGCTATGACTCTCGATCGGCTAATCAAATCTTCTCGCAATCAAAACATTTCGTTAGTTCCAAGGGCTCGCCCGGTCATCCGAACTTCTTACCGGTTCAAGTTTCGAAAAAAAAATGAAGGTACCCATAGCGAAATAATGAAGAGCGAAATAATGCTAATAGGGGTAAGAGACAAGACTGGTGAGGGCAAAAGATTCGGACATGTAAATCAAGGTCCAGAAGTTACCATATGCAACATCCGGAAGGCTGTGAAATAGAAGTCCTTGTCAGGTAAGAGCTCGCCACTCGGTAAACGGAGCGCAGTTCTTCAATGCGGATTCCCTGGATGGAAACGAATGTTGAGGTTGCAGAATGAATGGATCGGGTTCGGTACGGGGAGTTGGAGTCCGACGAATCGGGAGGAGTATGGAGAAGAGGATTATCATGGAGCTGATGGTAATAACACATCACTGACAACGCATGAAATTACTTGAACTTGAAATACTACTTGGTACCTTTGTTTGAATTCAGGGATCACTTCATAATGATATCCATATGAAAGTAACAATGTGGAGAAAAGTGATCGGGGAACCGACTCCATACGTACAGGTGTACAACTTCAAAGCTTCCACCAAAGATGCACAACCCCGTGAATGGTTTTCGCGGTAGGTGTGCTTATAAGAGGCCGCAGGTGAGCTTTGTGTCTGATTGGGCTCATAAAGGCGCTCTCCCTGAGTCTCGGTATTATGACCATGGACCAAGGGATTGGTGAACAAACAATCCAAGTCAATTATACAAAGATGATAGACATAAAGCGAAGGGAGGATCGGATAAATAAGATCGTTGGATGGAAGAATTATTCATAAGTAGGCAGTCACGGGGCGGATGAATCGAATCGTTGTCTGTGATTCCTCCAACGCTAGTCTTACATGCATCGTTCTCTATCCTATAAGCCAGAGCCCCAGGTGTCCAATTCTTGCCGTATACTATATCTATCGATTTTGATGGTCCAGTATATCCTTGGAAAGGAAGGTGCATCTAATTGGGAGGAGTAGGTAATCAGGCATGAAACTGGTGATAATTCATTTTCAGACAATGCCATCTTTAAGTACTCGCATCGGGCCCGTCTTGATGTGTTCCAATAACGGCCCTGATGCGGCAATTGGAGATCGTGTTTGACGATATGGAAAGGCGATCTAATCGAAGGGAACTTGTCTAGGAACCGACAGTGTGGTTGAACGCATTGTAATACTCATGCTGAATGTCTGTCGATCCTTCCCATATGAAGCTAGTGCGGCTACAGACGGATGATGGAAGTGATGAGAGAATACACGCATCAGATGGCTCATTGAAAAAAATACTGATTCACATGAAGATATATATATATATATACTGAAACGATTCTGGAGGGCGAGAGTATCATCAATGACAAACTTGTCCATGGTATACCCGTTTAGATACCAACGCCCCCCCTATCAACTATGGACGGGCTAATTGAGCGCCTGCTAGGTGCAATTTACCAGGCCTCTCGAGACAAGCTCAGTGCCTACTTTGATAAAGTAGTAATCCCCTGCGAAAATCAATTCAGCGGAGCGTCAAGAAAGAAGCTTCTGAAACGTACCATAAGTAGTCCCAGTAAGAAAATTGTTGGCTGGTTTATTCACCGTTCCGTTCGACAGAATGCTCTGCCATGGCTCATTAAACGCAAGTGAAGTGATGGCGCTTGTAACCTTGTAGATAGAAAGTGAGACTCTGATCCGCATCTTTGAAAGGGAAAACGTACGTTGATTGCAGAATCGGTGTAGAAAACTGCATTATCTGAATCCGTTTCTACCTGAGCAAGGAGAAGGAGACCCATTGCAGCGATGGTTGCAGCGGATGAGTCCGCCGGACGTGGTGTAGGGGTAAGAGGTGCATTGAAGTCCCTTGTACATTTCAGGCCAAGTGCATTATTAATGGCACGTTACGGAGTCTTACCACGGAACAATACCATCAGCAGGAATGTTATCGAGGAAATACTTCGCAAGACGACGAGCGGTAACGAGGTAATCAACTTTGTTAGTGCGCTTGTACACTGTTCAAAATCGGGGTGTGAAAAGTGCAGAGACGCGATCCTATTTTCGGAAACCTACTGTTGGCGAAGCCGTAGATACCCCAAGCTTGGCCGCGTGACCAGGTGCTGTTATCTGCGAACCCCTGCGCGGTCCGCTTTCTGATGACGACTCCGGTAGTTGAATTGTATTCTACGACGTGCCATGTGGATCCTACATAAACGAAAAGGCCAGGATGAGCATTTACGAGCTGGATACGTCGTTGAGACTTGCCATCGTCACGGATATGGTTCTTCATTGTCGTGTCAGCATGAGTCATGGCAATTGTACGTAGTGTCGTGTTTCCCGTAAGGACCGCGGCATTGAGCAGGAGGTCCAGATTCATCATGTTGTCAATGATCACCTAAAATTGAGCTCACTGAAGTTGTTGATGGACTGATGTGATCATTTACCTGAAAGTCAGTAGGATCAGCGGAGTCCCAGCTTCGTGTGCACCCAACGGTCGGATTAAATCGAGCTGCCAAAATCTTCGAGAATGCTTTGATTGCATTCTGTGCCGTCGTGTTGTTAGGATTGCTGTCTGGGTCTCAGCATGTACATAGATACGCCAAGGTGATGTACGTACATCTCAAGTTCCTCAATAAATGGGAAGCTCAAGAACCCCTGGTCGTGCCCTTGGTTGTTTCCAGCCTCTAGTGGAACGAGTCCAGTGCTCGCCGAACGTCCTAAAGTTACCCAATCGGCAAGTCCCAAGGCATTCGCCGGTGTGGTGGGGCAAATGGCTTTACGTGAATTGAGAGCATAGAGTGTAGCAGGGAAAAAACCGCTTGTCCATGTGTCAGGAGAAAAGTACAACCATGTACCGGTGGTGGTTGTGTATTGTGGGTACTGGATGGGTTTCGGGAGAGCCTTGAAAGTTGCAAGGACCTTGGTTGGAACGAGGGACGAATAGAGCTGTATGGGTATAGAAGGAGTAGCAAAAGCACCAAGAAGAGGGGCAATGAAAATGAGGGGGACTAATTGGCGCATGATCGAGTGGGAAACAGTCAGACGTCTTGAAGGATAGTTTCAATTTATAGGAGCATAGAGCGCGACACTATTATAGGGATAAAACCGGACCGAACGAGAAAATGAGTCCTTGTAAAGCCGGATGAAGAATGCTCGGGAAAGAATCCATGTGACGGCAAAGTTGCGTTATTTGAGTCGTTTCAGGAGCTATATTCAAACGACACGATACTTTGGTTGTGTGTACGCGTCTCTTGTGTAAAACAAGGGTTATGAAACGTTAAGCTTGGGAGGCATTCAAATGGACGATTCCAAGTTCTGTGTACTTGGTGGGGCCACATATCGATGGCACTTTGCGCATGGGCCAGGGCTAGCAGACGATAATCCGCCGTCCAGAATATTACAGAGTCTGAAAGACAGTCTGGACAACGAGAGACATGTCGTAGGTGACCGGAAGCAGTTGGGAATGCATCGATGGTCCGAAGAAGGCTCAGGAACACGTCTGAAGGCAAATAAAACGCTAAAAATGCTTGCATGGACTGGCTGTCTGATTAGGAAATGTGCTGAGTGATTCGAATGGAGTGTGTGGCATACATACTTATAATGTATTTCGAATGAATTGTACGGCTGATCGCCATCGATATCTATGAGATCGATAACGGCAAAATCAACGTTGCATCTCGTACTTAACCACCATCTGCGCCTCATTCACCTGCGACTATACCAGAGAGGTTACAGAGCATCGTCCTTGGAATGATTCGAACCAATTTAGTCTGCTCCGGGCATTGCTTTCTTTAAGCTATCACACACAGCCTCACGTCCTCGTCGCGATAGAGAACGTGTCTGGACTCTATATATATATGGACGTTGGTGGCGTGGAGAACCGACCTTGCGACATATAAACAAGCTCATCGGTTCCTTCCTTAGCTGACGGCTTGACTGTGACTGAGTCAAGTCAAACCACAGTGACACCTACAATCACTTTGCAGGTCACTGGTTTTATTTCCGAGTTATTAGGCGCGCTATCACCCTCGTAACTCTCTCTACTCAACCTCCACCATCCCCCCCTCACAACGCTTCTCACATTGGCTTCTTTTTGCTTAATCTCACTTTACCATGGACGCCCTCAAGTCCCTGATTCAGCCACTCGTCGGCGGCGCCGGAGGTTCGTCAGTCGTTGACGGCATGAAGCTCGTTGTTCTCGGTGGGACGGTTGAAACAGCTCGGAGAGTGTCCAGCTCTGCATGGTGCGCTCATTGACCTACTACCACGTTCAACGTCTCATTTCAGACCTCCTTAGGTCTCACTTCGTCAATTGTGAGTAGATTCGTAATCAACATGCATGGGCGCTAGCAACGACTGGCTACTCCTCCCCCGACTCGCTGCCCGGTTTGCAGCGGCGGTGGCATTGCCTCCTGTGTCAGTTTCGGACGAGGGCGTGTACGCTGTCCTCGTTGCAGCCCCTGCCTATATATTATTAACCGCCCCCTCATTGTACCCCTCTCGCTGCCACGAGTCATCAACTGACCCTTTGCATTTCCCCATTAGCGTTTTTCCTCACGGCCCACTTTTCCGAAGAAGACTATCCATATGACTGGCTTATGCTTTGGCTCTCCCGACGGCCGGAATGGCAGCGCTCCCGCGAATTTGAGACGACCACTCGTACTTCTGGTGTTGGCGCTGACACTGCCGGTTCTTTTGGCGAAGAGGACTTTGAGGACGCTAATGGTGTCAAGGCCTCCCCTACTGAAGACGATGACATACCCGGAAAGGTCACGACTCGTGTTGTGTTCCAACCCACATTTGATACTACGCACACCATCTACTACCGTGGTCATTGGTTGCGCGTGCGTAGGGGGCGCAAGCCTGACGGAGCAGAAATGTTGTCCATCAGGTGTGTTGTGCTGCAATAGAAAATCAAGCACCAGCAATCTTATATGGGCGCGTTCAGTGTTGTAGCGCGCTCTAATAGCATCCTCAAGCAACTTGTTCTGCAGGCTAAAAGGGAATACGAGGCCGAGGCTGTGCATCGCGTTCAAATCTACTTTGCTGATTCACATGGGTCGTGGAGATGGACAGACTCTCGTCATAAACGGCCCATGAGCAGCATCGTACTGAACCCTGGAGTCAAGGAAATGCTTCTCAATGATACCAAGGATTTTCTTAGGTCCGAGAAGGTAAGATGCTGGCTCGTGTACTCGGTTCCGCTTTCGATCTTACACGCTTGACATGAAGTGGTATGCGGACCGCGGCATCCCCTTCCGTCGTGGTTATCTGCTACACGGTGTACCAGGATCTGGCAAGTCTTCGTTGATCCATGCGATCGCGGGCCAGTTGATGCTTGATATCTATGTTGTTTCTTTGTCTGCATCATGGATATCGGATTCGACCCTGACAACATTAATGGGTCGTGTGCCCGCTCGTTGCATCCTTCTACTTGAGGATCTTGACGCCGCATTTGTCCGAAGCTCTACTCGTGAGCAAAGTAATCATGAGAAGGAGAAGAAAGAGGGTCCAGAGCCGGAAGGATCAAACAATAATAACAACAGCAATAGTGTCCGGAAGAGCCGCAGAAGTGATCAACTGTCGGATGTGAACACGTTAAGTTTGAGTGGACTGCTGAATGCTCTTGATGGCGTTGCGGCTGCTGAGGGTCGTCTCCTTTTTGCGTGCGTAGTTATCATTGCTGCTCTAAAAAGCTTGGACTTATCTCTACATAGAACGACGAATCATCTGGACCGTCTTGATCCTGCTCTATCACGTCCAGGACGCATGGACGTATGGATAGAGTTCAAAAATGCCAGCAAATGGCAGGCTGAGGCACTGTTCCGAAACTTCTTCCCGTCGACCGAGGATGAGCCAGAAATCGAGGTCGAGGTTGAAGCTTCTTCCCCCACACCCAGTGGAACTCAAGAGTCAGGATCTCGCCCGAGCTCCACTCTTTGGTCCATGTCTCCGTCATTCTCTTCGTCGTCCGTTTCGTCGTTCTCCTCGATCCCATCGCCAGTCCCATCGTCTCCCGCCGCAGAAGCCTCCATTCTTCCAACTTCGATGACAACAACGCCACTGCCTCAGTTCGGAGCTAGCAATCAAGCGTACCTGCCACCTCCTGTAGAAGAACACATACTTGCGAATAAGCACTCCGCGAAGCCGCTTGATGCGGTGACATTGGGCATCCTAGCGAAGAAGTTCGCCGACGGTGTTCCGGAAGAGGAGTTTAGCGTTGCGGCGTTGCAAGGTTGTAAGTAGTTTTCGATTGGTTCTTTCGATTGTGTCAAGAAGAGGGCTTAATGTGCGTCGATAGACCTCTTGAAGAACAAGTCGCAACCTGAGGCTGCAGCGGATGGTGTAGTCGAATGGGTCAAGTCGGAGAGGGAGATGCGTGAAAGGTTGAAACGCGAGAAGGAGGCGAAGGCGGAGAAGGCAAAGGCTGATGTACGTTTCTTCCTCGCCATCTCCCTTCTTAATTCTCACGCAGTAATATCTCAGCGCGAGAAGAAGAAACAGAAAGCTGCGGACAAGGAGGCCGAAAAGAAAGAGCTAGAGAAAAAAGAGGAAGAGTTGAAAAAAATGCGCGACCTTCTAGCTGAGAAGGAAAAGACTGAGAAGGAGAGGAAGGAGAAAGAAGAGAAAGAAAAAGAAGTAGAAAACAAAGTGACGACTGAAGGCGCGAAAGTGGAGCCGATTGCTGCTGAAGCAGCAGCCGCTGAACAGGCAGCCGCGAAAGAGGAAATCAAGAAAAAAGAGCTGGAAATCGAGGAAGCCCGGAAGAAACAGGAAAAGCAGGAACAAGCATCAGAGAGTGAGTCGGAGAGCGAAGACAGCGACTGCGAGAACATTGCCTTACAGACTCGAAAGTCTGCTTGGATTTGACTAGAAGGTGGCGAAGCTCAGCCGCCAGCCACGTTTAACGACGATACCACCCGCATTATCACCCTTCACAGTGCCCCACCAGCGCACGTTGTAACAAGACCAAGCACGCCAACAATTCCCTCAACTACTACTAATTGTCTACAATCACCACAATCATCTCAACTCATTCATCAAACTCCTCGATCACGTCCCCAGTTACCCTTTGGACCTGCGACCGCAGCAGAAGCGCTTGTTACACGACATGCGGGGGGATTCGCGCTCATGTATCTTCAGTTTTACATCTTTCATCTGTACCAAATATTGCTGCATCTTTTTGGGTTTCGGCAGAGCTAATGGAGGCGAGCATGGGTCTCCCGAACCATACCGTCGACACACTTATCTACGCGTCAGACTTGGTTATTCAACCTGTTTCTCTCAAACTTTTGTTTGCAACTTCTTCTGTCGTCGCTAACATCCCTCCTGTATTATGATATTCGAAAATAAAATCATTTCATAATCCTGCGCAGTCCTTTGGGTGAAGACCTGACACATGCATCGTCGAGGCACAGGGCTCGGACATAGTCCCCGCAGCACTTTTTGATTTGGTGCAGTTTGGTCCCGAACAGCAAGCACTTGCATCAGTCGTAATCGTGCCTGCCTCATTTCCAACCTCGCCACAGCTGTAACCCTCATTCTCTTTCTTGTCTCTAGAAAATGGCTACGACGTCACAAGGCCTGGGTACAGAAATTGTGTCTGTAATTAACAAGCTTCAGGACGTTTTCACCGCGGTCGGTTCCTCGGCATCAACAATTGACCTGCCTCAAATATGCGTGCTTGGAAGCCAGAGTAGTGGAAAAAGTAGTGTGCTCGAGGTGTGGATACCGAACTTTCTCGTACATAACAGGTTGACGACATACTTTGTTGAATAGAACATTGTTGGCAGAGACTTCCTGCCTCGCGGTACTGGCATCGTGACACGGAGACCGCTCGTTCGTTTTTTTTTCTGAGATGGATGGAGCGCTTGACTGTCTGACGCAGCAATTGACAACTAGGTTCTTCAACTAATCCACAGACCAGCGGGTGCTGTCCCTGGTCAGGCTCCAGGTGAGCCAGCTCATGCAATGAGCTATAAACCTCATAATGATGTTACCGTAGTACAAATAAACGGCAAAGATAAAGGCAACGACAAGGCAGCCAACCCTGACGAGTGGGGCGAGTTCCTTCATCTACCTGGTGAGAAGTTCTACGACTTCACTAAGATCAGGGACGAAATCGTGCGGGATACTGAGGCAAAGACGGGGAAGAATGCTGGAATTTCACCACAGCCTATCAATCTCCGTATATTCTCGCCCAACGTATTGACGCTTACTTTGGTCGATCTGCCGGGTTTGACCAAGGTGCCAGTCGGGGACCAGCCTCGTGATATTGAGAAGCAAATTCGTGACATGCTATTGAAGTACATCTCGAAGCCTGCGTGTATCATCCTTGCTGTAACGGCTGCAAATACGGATTTGGCGAACTCAGACGGTCTGAAGTTGGCAAGAGAGGTCGATCCCGAGGGTACGAGGACTATTGGTGTTCTTACCAAGGTAGATTTGATGTAAGTGGGCTGTTTACAATTTCTCAAGCAGTAGTTATTCAGAATGACAATTAGGGATGTTGGAACGGATGTCGTTGATATCCTTGCTGGCCGTATTATCCCTCTTCGTCTGGGCTACGTACCAGTTGTCAACCGTGGCCAACGAGATATCGAGACATCGAAGCCTATCTCCCATGCTCTCGAACACGAGCGTGAGTTCTTTGAGAACCACCCGTCGTATAAGGGCAAGGCTCAATTCTGTGGCACTCCGTTCCTCGCGCGCAAGCTCAATATGGTGCCCTCCTTGTCTTGCGAATACCGTGGTCGTGGCTCACACGCTCTCTTTTAGATCCTCATGCACCATATCAAGGCCACTATCCCCGATATAAAGGCACGCATCACACAACAGCTGCAAAAATATAACGCCGAGCTTATACAGCTGGGTGGAGCTCTCGGTGACAACAGTCCTGGAAACGTCGTTCTTTCGGTAATTACAGAGTTCTGTTCGGAATTCCGTACGACTATCGATGGTAATACAAACGATCTATCTTTGAACGAGTTGTCTGGGGGAGCACGCATCAGCTTTGTTTTCCACGAACTGTTCAACAATGGTGTCCGTAGCATAGATCCTTTTGACCAGGTGAAAGATGGCGATATCAGAACTATTCTATATAACTCTTCGGTGCGTTAGATGAGCCCTCTGAAGTGCTGGTATTCTTTGTTCTGATTATGACATTCAGGGTTCGACACCTGCTTTGTTCGTTGGAACCGCAGCCTTTGAAGTCATCGTGAAGCAACAGATCAAGCGACTTGAAGAGCCTGGCCTTAAGTGTTGTCAGCTGGTGTACGATGAGCTGATCAGGATTCTCGGACAACTGCTTGGAAAAATTGTTTGTGAACCAATCACAAGAATATCTAACTCATGCTAATATTTTGACCAACAGCAAGCCTTTAGGCGCTATCCTGCCCTTCGTGAGAGGTTCAACTCTGTAGTTGTCAACTTCTTCAAGCAGGCAATGACCCCAACTACCAAGTTGGTGTCAGACCTCGTTTCGTAAGGCTCCTGCTCGTATTCGGTTGCGGTCACTCATCATAATGTAATGTAATGTCATCTAGTATGCAGGCTTGCTACGTCAACACCACACATCCTGACTTCATCAGCGGCCACAAAGTGCTTATTCAATTATTCTTGTATTTAACCTTACTCAGGTTTATTGTCCGCTTAGGCAACTGCTGTAGTAACTGAGCGCCTCAATGCTGCGAAACCTCCGCCGTCTAACGATCCGAAAGCCCTGCAGCGAGCGGCTGTGAACAACAACAAGGACCTAGAGGTTGATGCTAAGAAGGATGAACCAAGTTTCTTCAGTTCTTTCTTTTCAGCAGCTAAGACGGGCGGTGCGGCGAAAAAGAAGGGTCCTATTATGGAGGCACCTCCCCAGATTATTCGTCCACAGGCTGTTTTGAGTGACCGGGAGACTATGGAGACAGAGGTTATTAGTGAGTAAATCCATCTCAGTGCACACTTTTTAACCTGCTCCCCTTCTCAGAATTGCTCATTCATTCGTACTTTAACATCGTCAAGCGCGAAATGATTGATATGGTTCCCAAAGCTATCTCTTTGAACCTCGTGTCGCACTCCAAGGACAATCTTCAACAGACTCTTCTTCAAGAGTTGTATAAGCCCGATGTCCTTGATGAATTGTTGAAGGAGAGCGATTATGTCGTCAGCCGTAGAAAAGAGGTAGTCAGCATGATACAGGCCCTGAATAAGGCCGAGGAGTACGTCGTTCGTCTTCTTGATGAACAGTTGATCTGACGTGTATGTTTTCGATAGAATCGTTGCCGGCGTCTGATTTCAAAGATGCTTTTGATGTGTTCGGTGTTTGCACACCATAGAGTAAGCATACTTGCCGGATTTGGACGTTTATACATTCTGAGTTTCTCACTACAATACCCTTCTATATGTGCATGCATTTTTTTGATTCAACGTTAATAACCGCGCGGCAGGAGCATAATTTGGATGTGATGATTATAGAAGGCTCCGAAGTGCAGCATGAAGTAGTGGGTCATAGAGTGAATGCAGGCACGGACGGAGACAAGGTTGTCTCCGGAACCATTTGCTGGTTGAGAGCAAACGTCCTGATTTGGACACCCCAACTTTGAGTCTCATGGACAATAGCATTGATTGTGGATTAGCGCGGGAATTTGCCGATCTCCTGATGTTGATGGTGTGTGTGCTGATCTCAAAGTTGACGGTTGTCAAGAGGGGTTACATACAAAGCAACCAACGAATTCATCCTTTCCTCCACTCGAATACCTTCTTCATGTTTACCACTCGCATTCTACGCTCTGTATGGCCTGATAAAAAGAAGATGACATTGAGGAGAATGCTACAGGACGAACATACAGGCGGCCGCCATGAACCGGATCCAAGGAAGATGGTTCAGGACAAGAGAGTTACGTAAGGAGCCGATGAGTCTTAAGTGCGGAGTTTTAACTTGGCACGATATATAAGGGCGGCGTTCGCCAGATGAATTGTCCATTTCCCCCCGTTTGAACTTTCCCACGCCCACCGCTAAAAAAATTGAAGATGCTCCCCACGCGTAATGTCACGTTCGGTCGTGCCACTGCGGCGCAGCAGCCTTACCAACACCAGCCACAGCCTATCCATGGCCTGGCTTTGCCCCAGAGCAACCCTTACCTCCAGCAGACTGCCACTCTTCATGCCTCTGCCGCCTTGCCTGGTCCCGCCTCTTTGTCACAGCCTGGACTCTCTGCACCATCCACTTCCCAGTCTCCTCCCGTAACCCAGAACGCTGTTGCCGGGCCCTCTTCGACCCCTGTCCCTTCGACCCCCGCCCCTCTCACTCTCGAACAACAGCACATAACTGCTGTCGAGGGCATTGTGCCAACTCTTCAGAACATTGTTGCCACTGTGAACCTTGACTGTCGTCTTGACCTAAAGACTATCGCCCTCCACGCCCGCAATGCTGAATATAACCCCAAGGTTGGTATCGAGTTTCCGTTTTTTTATGCGTGACATATCGAACTACTTCGATTTGTTCCACGTAGCGTTTTGCAGCCGTCATCATGCGTATCCGTGACCCCAAAACCACTGCTTTGATCTTTGCATCGGGCAAGATGGTCGTGACGGGTGCAAAGTCTGAGGATGATTCGCGGTTGGCTTCGCGCAAGTACGCGCGGATTGTGCAAAAGCTGGGTTTTGTTGCCAAATTCTCCGAGTTTAAGATCCAGAACATCGTCGGGAGCTGCGACGTCAAGTTCCCTATTCGGCTGGAGGGACTGGCCTATAGTCACGGACAGTTCAGCAGCTATGAACCTGAGGTATGTTGCCCTACTCTACGTTGTGTCGATATTATTCACCGGATTCATAGTTGTTCCCCGGTCTCATATACCGCATGATTAAACCCAAGGTCGTGCTTCTCATTTTCGTGTCAGGCAAGATTGTTTTGACGGGAGCCAAGGTAAACACTGTTTCACCTTTTCGTTCTTCCTGGCATGATATAAGCCTCGTTCTCTTCGAGTCATTGACCACAGTGATCCCACTGTTGTTTAATGGCGTCGTCGGAACTTGACGAATCAATGGGATCACTTTTGGATCCCATTGGATGCTTATACTTCATGAGTTCGGTGGACCTGGTTTGAATTCCATCCGCTGACGCTATTGTCCCCTTCTCGCGACTCAGGTCAGAGAAGAAATCTACACTGCATTCAACACAATATACACCGTGTTGTGCGAGTTCCGGAAACCCTAATCGTGCCGTCATGTCCATCCATCTCTCATCGTCGACATGCATGACCATTTTCTTTGGACTAAACTCAAAAGGACACGGTGTATATTCGAGACGGTTGCAGAGGTGGTTATAACCCCCCAAAAATCCTTATGTCAGGGAAGAGTTTGGATCGTAGTGCACGTCCTTTCTTCCCCGTGTCCTTTCCTTTATAATTCAACATTACGATCATGATATTATTTCGACTTTTGTATGTTATATACGCACACATCATCATTCCCCCAATTCATCCAATCAATTACAATTATATCACTTACAGAGATGCCATTATATTTTTCCTGATGGCTTATGTGGGCGACAAGTGACGTCATGACTCTCGGGCAGGGGGATTAGTCAGCTCGTTGAATGTGTGATCTCAACCTTCTTCTCTTCTTACCACGACGTTGGCCGGACCTCGTCTCTTCTTCTTTTTCTTTTTTTATAATGGTTTTCAATGCTGTTTCGTTTTTTTCTCTTCTTCACGCCCTTCGTTTGACCCAAGGTTCATACAAACCGGATCCAAGCTCTAGTGTCATCAATTCGCAGTCCTCTTCATTCCATACCGTCAGCAGCCCGCCAGGAGCTCAGGTATTCCTTGAGGACTTCAAGCAAGTCTCGCCTTTGCCAGATTCTCATGACGAGTGCTATGTTGAACCGTATCATGCGCCTCCTATTGATAAACAAGAGTTTGCACCTTTTGACATCGAGAAAGCGACTATATGTCGATATCGGCAACAACAGTCTGTCAATCTAGGATCTTGGTATGTATTGCCTTTGGCGATATATGCGATCTATTGATATGCGCTGTACTACCAGGTTCGCTCACGAAGTGTGGATGACCCCCTCTCTTTTCACGTGCGCGGCCGGAAAGAAACTCTCAGAACTGGATATCGCTTTTGGATGGGGCTCCAAGAGATCCGCTCGCTGGGTTTTGGAACGCCACTGGGATACGTTCATCACTCTGTCAGACTTTCAGTATCTCGCAAGCATTGGTATCAACACTGTGCGCCTTCCTATTGGGTACTGGAATTTGGGTCCACAGTTCACTAGGGATACACCTTTCGCTGACGTCGGTGAGGTCTATGAGAACTCGTGGCCAAGAATTGTGCGTGCCATCAATCAGGCTGCGGAATGTGGGCTAGGCGTTCTTGTCGACTTGCATGGGGCTGTTGGAAGTCAGAATGGACAACCTCACTCTGGTATCTCGGACGGAAATTCTAGCATGTTTGATGAACGTCGGTATATGGATAAGACGATTGACGTACTCAAATTTCTCGTGCAGCAATTGCAATTTGTCTCGAATGTTGTTGGAATTCAGCTTCTGAACGAACCTCAAGACAGATCGGAGCTTACGGATTTTTGTAAGTAAGCTCCTCTGAGTCTCGATAGCTGTTGATGTATATCGCATCAACGAAACAGACACTCGAGCGATAGAATCTATGAGAAGCGCCTCCTCGAACTCGACGCCTTCGCTCCCTCTCTATATTCACGATGCATTTAATCTTCAGCGGTTCAGTCAATTTGTTGCCAACCGCACTGATTTCGTCGTTCAGGACCATCATTCGTACTTCGTCTTCACCCCTTCAGATTCGAGTGAACCTGCGTCTCAACATACGACCGACATCAAGGGCCCTATATCCAAGTTATTTTCTGATGCCTCGTCTATGGAGCGAGGGAACCTGTTCATTGGAGAATGGTCCTGCGCGTTGACATCCGACAGCATGGCTCATGAAGCCAATCCTGATCAGGCTCGAAGAGACTTCTGTCATGGCCAAATGGATGTATATGCTGATGCAGCTGCGGGGTGGTGCTTTTGGTGTATGATTTTGCATGCGTTTTCTTCGGTGTTTGTGTTGATGAGCCATATCTAGCCTATTTGAAGGAAGATTGTGACAACGATCCCGGGTGGTGTTTCAAAAGTGCTGTCAACAAAAGTTTGCCTGGTTCTTTCCATCCGTATGAAAATACTCCGACGGAACCGGGAATTGTTGAAGAGGTTTTATTACGTCTCAAGAGCATCAAACTGCTTTCGCCAAGCGAGATTCTTCACAAGATTCCTCACATGACCACAGACAGTGCTTCAAGTACGAAGAGTACCGCTACACGTCGCTTTGAGCCTCTCCAGAAGGGAAAACGACGTTCTCAAGATCGCTTTAATGCAATCTCTGGCCGTCAACAATTCGATTCTGCGTCGCTCGTCGCTGTGCAACGGTCGATTGTCAAGGGTTACACGGACGGCTTCCTGATCTGCCTAAGGTTTGCATATCACAGTCCGTTTGGGAAACTTGGGTTCCGGGAACAACTCATGGAGGACTTGTTGCCCGCGGACATCGAGAATGGGACAGAGCAGAATTATCGTGATGCGTATCGTATTGGGTTAATGGATTGTCAAGATCTTGTGCAACAGCGTCTGAATGAGCGGCGATGAATAGCATGTACATTTTTTCTCTGCTATATACATCCTATCCTCCTGTCGTTTCATTGTGTCTTTCTATTAAAATTGTACCTTCTGGTTTAATCCAACATGAACCTGGGAGCGAAGTAATCAAGGGCGGAAATTGAAATATCTGCGATGAAAACACAAGTTGTTCTCTACAATGCCACCTGCTATTGCCAAAGGTCGACTGAGCCTCTATCGACCCGTACAGTCTTTTGTGTCACTACTAACTGATCCCACATGCTTTTGGACTCTTGCCCTCTTGATAATACTTGGAGATGTCATTCTCACTAAACTCATCATCGGCTTTATACCATGTCAGTCGTATCATGTTTTATTGCACTCAACCTACCACGAACCCACACAGATACAGAAATTGACTGGGAAACGTACATGGTGCAGACAGAAGTCTACATGAAAGGCCAATATAACTACAGCTTGATAGCAGGACCGACAGGGCCGCTCGTGTGAGTCCCCATCTCTGCTCTTTTTCTCGTTCTCTGACCTCCTACAAGATATCCGGCTGGACATCTATATATTCATTCATACCTACACCATATTACAGACGGAGGACGGGACATTATTCGCGCACAACACATCTACGGGGCGCTATACGTGGCGACACTGATACTCACTTGCGCCATTTATCGAAAGGCAGGGACCATTCCGAATTGGGTTCTTTTGATTCTCCCTCTCAGCAAACGGCTGCATTCTATATTCGTGCTGAGGCTTTTCAACGATGGCTGGGCTGCGTTTGCAGTTCAAGCTGCAATTCTGTTGTTCCAATACGGAATGGATGATACGGCGACGCTCATGTTTAGGTGAGTGTTACGATTTTCTGTAGACTTTTTGCAGCATCGATGAAGGTATATGCTGTAGTGCTGCGCTCTCTGTCAAAATGTCCATCCTATTATATCTTCCAGGGCTAGTTGTAATACTATTCAAGCGACGAGGTCTGTTGTCCACACTTCGCCACCTGATGACCATCATCGCCGTTCAAACAATGTTGGCGAACCCTTTTTTGACTGTGGACCGCCAGGCATATTTAAATTGTGCTTTTGACCTAAAACGAGTCTTCTTGTACAAGTGGACGGTGAACTGGAGGATGATTGGGCAAGATGTTTTTCTCAGCCGTGAATGGGCAGTGGGCCTTCTGGCCGGACATATCTCTGTACTTGTACTTTTTGGTTTGTTCAGATGGTGTAGAATGGATGGGGGTGTATGGACTGTCTTGATGCGAGGACTCAGATCGCCAACTCGCCCGGCGGCTGGACCGGTACCGATCACTGGAGATTGTGCGTTGATATCCATCAACAACGGTGCAGATATTTTCTCATTGTGTTGTGTTAGATGTTGCAACAGCATTGTTCACGTCTAATCTCGTGGGCATCATCTTTGCTCGATCGCTCCACTATCAGTTCTATTCGTGGTATGCTCAACAACTTCCCTTCCTTGCTTGGAAATCCCCCTATCCTTATATTCTCAAGTTAGTCGTGTCAGAAATTCTGTAAAATTGTTTCTGTTTTTTTCTTGCAGATTTGTCCTCCTTCTTGCCATTGAGTATGCATGGAACGTATTCCCGTCTACTCATCTGTCGTCCTCCATTCTTCTTGGCGCAAACTCCCTTCTTTTGGTTGGGGTATGGTTAAGTGAGGAAAAAGTCGACAACAAAATCAAATCTTCGTGAACTTCTTCTCTATGCGATGATCTTTGTAACGCTCGCCAACACAAAAGACTTTATACTGATATTTCGAACAAAAGAGCAGTATCTCAATCCCCTTTGCACTTTCTCTACTCGTTCTTGTATACCCGGCCACCGGTTCTCTCGGGCGGATCGACAAGACTTCCAATTCAAGACAAGGCGGAAATGACCGCTTGGTATGCGGCCTTTGGCTGATAGTTGCTGTCAAATAACAAAGGAGTGGAGTCGCCGAGCCATGAGTTCTATCGAATTGTGTCAGGGCGATACAGCCAGATTAGAGTGCAGATTGACTTACCGCGTCGCTGACTCCCCAGCTAGTGATACCTATACAGGCCGGGACCGACAAGCAAGCATTGACAACGGCAACGTAATCGCTCGCCGCGGCGTTCCTTATGTCAAGCTCAGTAATGGCAACTTCGCTCACACCGCTACCAGCAAGAGAAGACAATGCGGCGGAAGTCCCACCAGCACCTCCAGCCTGAAGGATACTGTATTCAACGTAGTGTTTCGAGTTTCTAAAGAGTACTGTACCGAAAGATGCATTTGAGTGCCGATACCGTCGATCAACTTCTGGGCTGCATTGATACGTTTAACGAGATTGACCATGCCGGAGACTTTAGCGTTGGCGGAATCCAGGTTGTAGTCGTTAATGTAGAGCCTGCGATGATTCGTCAATTGGACTGTTGGAAGGTCATATTTCGAAATCTTACTTGGCGCTCGGGTCAGCGGCACGGGCAGCTGTGAAAGCGATGGTAATGAAAGACTGCGTGAGAGTTTGTGAAAAACGTCGTTGGACGGTCCAATGCAATTACCTCGCCCAAGACGTTATAGAAGACACTGGAGCGCAAGGTTCCGTCCTCGTTTAGGCATTCGCTGTGGAAGAAAAGTTCATGAGCACCCAAGAATACGTCCGTAATAGGATCCCGCACTTGACGACATCCCACTGTGCAGAAGTAAAGTCAACACGAGAGCTACATTTCAGATGTACTGTTGCATCTCACAGCATAGAGTTTCCCTGCATAGCGTCCAGCGACGTGGGATATATGGCTTTCAATGACGGATGTCTGAAAAGCACTGCATTGTAAAGATGTTTACGAAACCCCCTTCGTACTCACCAAAGTTGCCGCGTTTGTAATCGACGAGACCCAAGAAGGAAGCTGCGAATGCCAAACTGAAGAGACATCAGCTGTGCGAAATGATGAGTCGACTGGGCACTGACCCAATGTATGGCCACGAATAAGCTTTCCATTGGAAACTGCCCAGTTTACAAGAGTGTCAGCGTTTGTGAAGGTGAACACTCCCTGGGAATCTAATGTATCTAATAAGCCTATGCTTTACAAGTGATACTCGGCTTTGGACATACTCTCTGTGGCATCCCACTTGTTTGCGGAGATTGATTAAGCAGGTTAGCCACAGAAAGGATATCGCAATACCTTCATAGAATTTTCCTACGCAGAACGAAGTTTGCATTATCGATTCCGATTCCGAGAGAGATGAAATTCTTACCGGTGTAAGTTGGCCAAAATCGGACTTCAAAATAGCAGCATTTTCTGTATTGACGAATTAATCTGATGGTGGGGATGTCAGTCATTACGTGTGGCGCACGGGCAATGTTAAGTGTGTTTGGATCAGCGCACGATCCCTAGTGATGTATCATATAAGTAGGGAGCAGCTTCAGGCTCCAATCAATAGTCCCACCCAGTATTTTTTGCCCTTCGCCTTTATGTGGGCATCGAGGCCAGTGGTTGCCTCCGGCCCAGGAGTACTGGTAGTTGTCGTCGTGGAAGGCGGCGTGGTTGTGCCCGGTTCGCATCTTTATTTCTAGCATCGTCATTATCTTTCAGGGGGCGAGGATATTCACTCACTGGAAATAATAGTCATTGACATGTGTACATACGGTACCGTCAGCACCTAGAAAGATGGTTGAAAGATATTACACCGGGATTTGAAGTGCTCGGACCCACAAGTTGTCTAATCAGAGAGACGATGAGGTTCAAAAAGACACAAGACTGGTTAGGACGGTTATTCACCTCTCCGCTATAACCTTGTCCGCCGCCTAATCGGTTTTAAAAACAATCATAGTAAGGTGGCGCCGATCAGTACCGATCGACCTGACTTACACTGTCCCCATATTGGTACAACGGCAGACACCCGCATTGCGGTGAGAGCCAAAGAAGCAAAGGATATAAGTCTTGACATTTCCGACGTTGAATAAGCAAGTTACAATACAATCTTGCTAAATGCTGCTCTTTTATACTTAGTTCGGTGTTACACACCGCCGAAATCCAAGAAATCTGAAGAAGACCGGCGTATTCTAAAGATCCGCGTGTTTCAAATTCTGAAAGAATAATAATACTCGTACGAACGGATGTGCGGTGTCTAGGACACAGAGGGACTAGATATGGGCACTAATAAGCTACGAATATACGCGTAGAATGACTTGGCCTGCGAAGCCTCAAGGTTCTGGATCCTGCTAGATTCAAGTTGAGAAGCAACGAGGCCGCTTGGATTCAGGCGAGAGCTTTCGGACTCGCGGTATCTGCAGATTCACGAAAGTGAAATATTGGTGACTACTTTTGTTCACGAATTCCCAGACCGACACAACGGTTGTTCATCCGCGTATTATTATTGCAGAAACAATTTTGAGCTTCTGGATTTCATTTGAACAGAGCTCAATTTAACATATGTCATTGGTGTCGCATTGGTCATTCCCATATATGGATGTCATCGAGCGAATCATTCACCACGTCTTTCTAAAATTGGGGGCTAGAGAGCAGAAAGTGCATCTCCAACTGAACGCCCGAAGCTTGTGCTCTTCTGAAATACTCGCACGAACGTCTCGGTCTACTCGCGAGGCTGCATTCGATTAACTTCTAGAGATCCTAGCACATTGCCTGCCTAATTTGTGGTCTTTTTCTCAGACTATGTGCTTGCGGTTCTGGCGCTTGATTTCTCTCACTCTCACTCTCACATCTCATTCGAGCCGTTACCTTCGATTTTCCATGCCGAAACAATCCGGGGTAACAAGTATCCTGATATCGTTGTGTTTCAGGGCGTACTGCTTGGCTTTTCGCTTTCTCTGCTGCGTCATCCGGTCTCTTGAGGTGGGCTTGAGACTTCCCGCGGCCCACTGTCTACACATGGAGACTGAAGAGTCTCTCATGCGGGGCGCCCTGCTACAGACTAGAGGTCTGTTGGGCTTCAGGCGTTTGCGTTTGCTGTTCTGGACACGGTGCAGGTTTCTGTGTCAGACTGGAGGGTCATATTCTGGTCGAGAACAAAAACATCCTCAGGGGTGCCGAACTGGAGGCCATTTTTCGAAAACATAAGTCACCGGCTCTGCTCATTTCCCGCTGGTATAGGACATGTTGTTACAGGTGGTGTTTTGGCCACGGTGCAGATGTGAAATCAACTAGGACTTGGGTGCCGCACTGGCAGGCCATGTTATCGCGAATACATGTTAACTTTGCTCCTGACCTCCGCCTTTCCTTTCCTTTCCGAAGCACGCCAGGAGTTCTGTTGAATTTCTTTCGTCAGACCAGCCCAGTAGCAAAACCACAAAGACTTACAATATCGCTGACTCCCCAGGTTGTGATACCGATACAGGTAGGAACGGCCAAGCAAGCTTTGACGACGGTCGTGTAATCATTCGCAGAGGCACCCGCGATATCGAGTTCAGTAATGGCAACTTCGCTCACGCCGGCGCCAGCTAGAGCGGTCAGAGCAGCCTGAGTGCCACCCGCACCACCAGCCTAGAAAATGCGTATTAGCCGTCATTTGGAATAATTTACAATTATCGTACTGAAAGATGCATCTGAGTGCCAATGCCGTCGATCAATTTATTAGATGCGTTGATACGTTTGACGAGCGCCACCATTCCCGAGACCTTGGCGTTTGCTGAGTCGAGGTTATAATCGTTGATATAAAGTCTATAAGTTAGAAACACATTAACGAGGGAAATGGTAACAGGGAAGAAATTCCGTACTTTGCGGTGGGATCAGCAGCACGGGCGGCTTGGAAGGCAATAGTGATAAAAGTCTATTGGCGAGAAAGTTAGAATTGGCCTCAGTCTTTCGGACACCCGTAAACATTACCTCTCCCAGAACATTGTAGAAAACGGAGGAGCGTAAGGAGCCATCCTCGTTCAAACATTCACTAGATATAAACTGAGCGAACGGAAAAGCACCGTCAGATCAAAGGAACATACTTGACAACGTCCCACTTGAACAGAACCGGGGACCATGAGATACAATTGAAAGGTTGTACTGTTTTTACTCACCGCATAAAGCTTTCCCTTGTAACGGCCTGCTACGTTAGAGATGTGGCTCTGGATGACGGACGTCTATGCAAGTGTCATGTCACGTGGGAAGGACATTTAGTGGGACAGCTGACCAGAGTAGCCGCGTTGTTAATCGACGATACCCATGATGGAAGCTGCGAGTGCCAAACTAGAACCAATTAGCCAAGACCAAAACAAAGCAGGTGGTGGCGTCATACCCAGGGTATGGCCACGAATGAGCTTCCCGTTGGAAACCGCCCAGTTGACAAGGGCATCGGAGTTAGTAAAAGTGAACTGCCCTTGTACATCTATTTGAAACGTTGAATTAGCAAATTGTACTTTGTTCGAAGCCAATCGCTAACTCTCTGTGGCATCCCACTACGGTGAAGGTAAATAATCGCGACGCAAAGTAAAATGTGCTCCCGTACCTTCATAGAATTTTCCTACCAGTCGCAGGGAACGTTAGAAAAATGCGCATTCGAGCTCTGGATGATCCTCACTGGTGTGACAGCGCCAAAATCAGACTTCAAGATGGCAACATTAGCTTTACTCTAAAGTCAGTCGCTTCCGTCATCCCTATAAGGTAAAGTTTTCTACCTGCAATGTTTAGGGTGTTTGGATCAGCACACGATCCCTGATAATCACGAACAGATGAACACAATGCAAATGAGCACAGAGCACGTCAATACCCAGTATTTTTTGCCTTTGGCCTTCATATAGGCGTCAAGTCCAGTGGCCGCACTAGTGGTCGTAGGGCTAGTGGTGGTCGTGGTCGTAGTGGGCGGCGTAGTGACTGTAGTAGTTCCGCCTGGCAGACATCTATTTTCCTATTACCTTGGAGTTAGATTATTGATTGTAAACACGTACTGAGAATAATAATCGTTAATGTAGGTGCAGACAGTGCCCGAAACACCTAGAAAGA
>JAGDQM010016856.1:31812-64277 GCA_017580835.1 Termitomyces bulborhizus
TGTCATGTGCGACTCTCAGGTGGGGTCGACGACAGGAGCAAGTATTGCATCGGATGAATTTCGCTGCAAGCGAAAAATTTTGAGTCAAGGTGCAGGCGTCATGATTGAACTGAGTTTTGGATGACCTCAACCCTCTCTATGGCGCCCATCTGGCACAATCTAGTCAAGCACATGTTTATTGGCTTTGAATAATGTAAAGGAGGATGCGCAAGCCGACGTTGTATTGTGGGTATGGCCTGGCGGCGAATTGCAAAGGAGAATTAGCACGATGCCAAGAATATTCTGCGCGAGGTCGGCGCGAGGATAAAATTGAGTGGAATGACCGACATTTTTCCTATAGAGAAATAAATCAATCGAAACCTCAGTGAAAATTGTCGGATTGTGAGTTACGGAGGCTGATCATTAGTCTGTTATGCGAACTGAGGGGTGGTATACCATTGATAGCTCGCGTATGTTTTTGTCCGAGTACCATGATCTAATTTGGTTTAAGGTCATAAGGTTAGCCAAGCTAATAATCGCCACCACTCCCACACATGTCTGCTGCATTGTCCTTCGAGGCTGGATGAGATTGTTGGGAAACATAAAGTAAATCCGACCATCCGGTCAGTGTATACCCCCCTATGTCCTGGAATCTCAGGGTCGGTAACCGCGCGCACCAGTGATGTTTTTCCCAACCCATATGAAATTTGGGCTCAAAGGCGTCATGCCAGGACATTGCCACTGATGAGGATTGACCTGCCGTCTTCTGAGTCGGTCGCTTTATGTTGGGAAACATGCTGAACAGTCTTCAATTCGGGGGACGTCAGAGTTGGGATAGACGAGGTCTATGTGGGAGAAAGCTGTAACATTGAACGGAGAACGCCATCCTAAGGGCAGGTGCTCGGTGGCCTAAATTACGAACATGAACAACGAAGAACGACTATCAAAGGGCCTGTACCGTTTGTAAGTCAACTTACTTGGTATGGAAAGTAAGATACGAAAGAGTCCCGACACAGGAAGAAGTGAAACGAGGATGGGAGAAAACAGTGAAAGAATAAAACTGGATATCAAGCTCATGCACCCAAGATACCTGGTCCGGGAAACATAGGATAGGACACCCTTGCATACGTGATTATAGAAGAGCTGGATACAGTTCATAGCGGGGGAGTGAGCCTGATGCAAGAAGAGGTATTGAGTGACCCTCTTGGGCACGAGCCCACGCATAGTGCGCAAAAGCATCTTTTCTGACGAAGAAAGTGATCTGCTGTAATAGGCCGTTCATCTCGCTCGCTCTTGGCTCAAAATCAGGACATGATGCCAGGATATATATATACATAATCCTTGACAGCCTCCCCTTCCATAATGTCCCCATCTCTCAACGCCTCCGTCGGTGTTCTAGGAGCGGGAGCGGCAGGACTTATCACTGCCCACGTCCTCCTTCAAGACGGGTTTGAAGTTCAGCTCATCACACGCGATCGCTCTCCGGGCGGGGTATGGGCTCAAGAGCGGATTTATCCTGGTCTGAGCATCAACAAGTAAGTTATTTGAGCATTGTGTACCTCCTGACGGTTGATTTTTTGGTGTGTAGTGTACACGGAGAATTCAGATTTTCTCCCTGCCCCATGGCCCCACCTTCTGAGGCAAGCGAGACCAGTAGGCTAACTGGCGATGACATGTGTGCATATATGGAGACTTTTGCCACTAAGTTTCTGGCTGGAAAGATCAAATTCAAGACGGAGATTCTTGGTATCCGCAGATCCAGTGGTTCCTGGCTTGTGACAGTGAGAGACATACCCAGTGGAGTACAAGAAGTGCTCGTGTTTTCGCATATTGTGTTGTGCACGGGGGTATTCACTTGAAAGCATCGTTTTCGGGCCAAAAGCTTACTGAAATGCAGGGATGCAGTAATCCAAGTGTACCAGAGTATCTGTCTCCTCCAACAGCGAAGTCTGAGGGTTTCCGAGGCCTAGTTTTCCACACGTCCAGCTTTCACGATCATTTGGATGAGGTCTTGAATACCCAAGCAATGAATTCTGATGGGAGTGAGAAAGACGCCTCAATTGTAGTGATCGGAGGTGGAAAGTCTGCGCAGGAGTGGGTAGATGGTCCTTTTTTCTATTCGACAAGTTTTTTTTAGAATTATAGCGTTTCTGCTTATCTGGCGAATGCGGGTCGCAAAGTGACTGTCATATTCGAAACGGCAGATGCATTTTTGGCGTACAAGAGACCTCTCCCTGGCTTTATCCGCAAAAGCAGGTTTGTATATATCGAGTCTTTGTGTCCCAGTTTTGCCCACAGCTTTTGCGCAGATTTCTCGCAATCTTGTCGCCTCATATAGAACTGAAAACACGTCTGGAGTTTGTTGTATCCTCCTCCAAATATTTGTATCTCCTACTCACCCGCAGTTTTGACAGAAATTTCTTGCATAACACTTGGCTCGGCGGCAAAATCGTACACTTTGTTTGGGATAGGATAACCTCAACCTCGGTATGTGACAGTGCAAAAGATATGTCTGTACAAGCCCACGTTCTCTGCTGAAAACAGCTGGATGTTTACTCCTTGCCTAAAGGCTCTCCATTGCGACATGGGCACTCGGCATTTTGGGGTATCAGAACCAACGATGACGGTTGCTATAGACCGGACGGTTTTCATGGTCTTGTCCAGTCCGGAAAGATTAGACTTGTAGCACCAGCGCGTGCTACGGGCTTTGGTGACGATGGAAAGTCCGTAATTTTGAAGGATGGACAAGTTCTGCCCGCGGATGTTGTGATTCTTGCTACGGGATATAAATCTTCGTGGACAAACCTCTTTGATAGTACGCAATGGATGCTGGGATATCTTTTCAAAAAAATACTGACTCATATTCTAGCCCAGACTGCAACAGAGCTGGGAATCAGTCGGCATACTCCTTTGATGAATGGTCATACCTGGAATTATATGTCTTTGGCAGAGCCGCCAGTGTCACATCCTAACGACGAGCAATGGTCTTCTTCAATTTATCGTGGCCTAGTACCAGCGAAAAACATCAAAAAACGGAATTTCGCAATCAACGGAGCAATTGTACGTCACCAATGTCTCCCATTTGTTGATTTCTCGCTAATGAACATATAGTTTACTGCGAACAACGGTTACTCTTTCGAAGTGTGTGCGCACTGGATCTCGTCGTACTTTCTGGGAGACCGTATGCGGCTGCCATCCACGGCGGAAGAGGCACTCGCGAGTGCTGAACGGAACTCAGCTTGGATGCGGAAAAGATTCCCGAATATGCTTTCCTGGGTCAATGAGAGTTATAGCAGTAATGTAGCCTTCTGGACGTACGTATACCACCGGCGTAAGCGCTACATCAGACGCGAAACTTATGGTTATCTTTTTGAACCTCAGTTGGCCACAACTCGTCGATGAACTACTGGATGATATGTACTTGCCGAGCATGCGGAGTGGCGGAAATTGGTTAACATGGCCATTCAAGGTCATTGACGTCGATGAGGTGGCCAATCTCGGCCAGGAACGCCGACGGAAGAGAACCCTGGATCAATAAATTGCGGACACTCATTCTGCGCCTATGTGAGATTAATCCTGCTTATGACTTCCATCCAACTTCTGATGGAACAAAGTGCATCAGAATTTCCTTAGCTGAGAAGCAGGAATGTCCTACGTGTCGCAAGACAGCGATCGAAGGTCACATAAAATCGAATACGGTGCTTGAAGATGTTGTTCATAACTGGAAACTCTCAAGGTACGTTCCTATCGCCTGATTCTTTGAACTACTCATTTCTGTCTCAAGACCTTTCATATTAGGACTGATCAAGGCCTTGAACGAACAAAAACACACGGAATGGCGATGTGGCTCACCACCGGCGACTCCTCGAGTCAAGAAACGAAAATTTGCGACAGATACAGAGAGGCGAAGCGAAGCTTCATCAGTTACTGGTCTGAGTAGTCTGGGAGCTCCTTTGAAGCCTAAAAGAGTCAAGTCGAGCTCTAGTGATATGGCCGGCGCAACCATACCAACTTCTGACATGGAGGAAGACGAGCTTCCAGACCCATCTCGTTCCAAAGAGCCTAAACGTAAGTATACCTTCATGCATCTTTCGCTAGTGATAACCCTCTTATGTAGCTGATGATACTGTGGACTGTCCTTTGTGCAACAAGCGGGTGAAGTTCAAAAATATTAATCAGCACATGGATAATGGCTGTAAAGATTTACCACCTATATCTATGTCAACCTCCACTCGGTCGACGGCAACAGATTGGCAAAAATTGATGGGGAAATCCTCGAAAGGCAAGCAAAAGTGATTACCTTAGATTGTTTTATGAGTTTCCATTCAATGCTGAAATGTACAGAAACGATGGTGACGATGACGATGACAATCCACTTCCCAAGGCGTCATATGACACGTTGAAGGATAAGCAGCTGAAAGAAATGCTTGTTGGATATGGTTTGCCAACCACTGGTGATCGCAGTCAATGGATGCAGCGGCACCAACAGTGAGAATAATCTGCCTCAGATCTCAGTTCACACTCATACTCCGACGATTTAGTTGGGTCATTATTTATAACGCTAACCTCAACAAGTCATCAAAATACCGCAAGTCGAAGGAGGAATTGAAGAGAGAGTTAAGGAAATGGGAAGAAGAGAGGTCTAGGAAAAAGAAGACAACCGTAGAAGATACCGTCGCCCATGAAGTAAGCCTCTTTGATATCTCTGGATCCAATCTGACGTTTCTCGTTCGCGAAGAAACAACACGAAAGTGAATTTTCACGATTGATTGAAGCTGCAAGACCACGGAAAGTCGAAGGCGTCTCAATTGACAGGGGCAATGGATCACTCCTGTCGAGAAACACACGGTCAGGTGGTAAACAGTCTTCAAAGACACTGGGTAGGCCGAGGATTGAGGAAAATGCCATCGTTGTTGATTCCGAGGAGGATGAATTAAGACCGACACAAAAGCCTTGATGTATCATGTATCTAGGTAGGTACAGTTCATCCCACAGCAATGGAGGATCATACATGATGCTGCAGTTGTCTCTATCCTTCCTGTTTCGTGTCAGTCGATCCGTTTCGATGTTTGCGCGTGATAAAAGAAATCAATCGGCCCCTTCTCTGACATTTCAGTGACAACCGAACCTTTGATGGAACATATATTCTGTCCAACAATGACCGACGAAAAGGAAGATACCAGATCGCGATCAAAATTGAATACATGGGCATCAAAACTCGTAGCTTTGAATAGTCCCCCTGAATGGCTCCTGAACCCATAAAGTCAACCGGTTTATCAGTAAATATAGCTCCTATAGGTTTGTGAGACTAACTCACAGAACTTTGTAGGACGGTCAGCAACCAAAAGACCACATATTTCGGTCTGTCTCGCCTCGTCCGAGTGTCAGAACAACTCCGAAAGATAGCTAACTGAGGTAGGTCACCAATCAAGAGCGAAGGTACTTATCGCGAGCCTGAAGCTTGACGCTTGAGCTTGAAGCTTGAAGCTTGAAGCTTGAAGTCTTGAGCGTTATCTATCTTTCGGGCCGAGAAAGTTTTTGGCATTTTGGAAGTCAATGTCAGATCACAATTGAGTACCAGTCTACTGTAGACTTTGTCAATATTCAGGACAAAGTCTCAGACGAGGCCTTCCGAGACTTTTGTTTCCAGTTTTATTGTGCATGCAAGGAAGCGTCAGAAGCCACACTTCCAAGATGGTTACGAGGATTGATATTCAATCGAAGAAGAAAATGTGATCTATGCCGCTTCTGGTTTAATGAAGGAGCTAATGAAATATTACGGAAGGATCGGTTCGTATTAACCGAAGAAGAGACGGGAACAGAATTCACATTCATTGCGCCGGCAGAGCTACTTGAAATTCAAACTCACTGAGGGAGCACAAGGTTCAGTCAACCGCATAGTATAGGTTGAATCCGAGGATCGAGAAGAATGCAATGTCTAAACCATCAAAGCAACTGTCTCATACTCGAAGGCTTACAATACGGAGTAAGTTAGGGAGGAGGATAATTGTAATAGAGCGATAGTGGCCCTCAGATGGCCTCTGGGCACCGAGATGAATTGAGGAGCCGGAAACGGCTATCTCCGGCGGTGCTGACTAAGAAACGCGTTGGTTGAATGTCTGGTGCTTCAGATTCATGCCTGTTTCTATCCTCCTCTTTCATATTTTATGGATTTCACGTTCGGAGGAAAGTATCGTTTGGAAGAAGAAATTGCCAACGGTGGCTGTGGTACGCGTCGCTAGCATCATCGGTTTCCTCTTACTGAAGCCTGGGTAGGCACCGTCTTCTTAGGGGTCCACACCGTCGCGGGAAAAGAGGTCGCGATCAAGCTGGAGCCAGCAATCGCTAACAAGAGTGGCATGAATAGCCCACTGCGTCAGGAGTCCAAAATATACAAGACGCTGATGGGTGGAACAGGTGTACCATGGATCATGTGGTCGGGACGACAGGGTGACTACAACGTTATGGTCATTGATTTGCTGGGTCCATCACTGGAGGATCTTTTTAAGATGTGCAATCGTCATTTCTCCATGAAAACCGTCCTCCTCCTTGCTGATCAGCTTGTAAGTCGCCTTCTCACTCTGCCACCTCAATCCTCAACTCCTTCACCTTGCAGATCTCTCGCATCGAATTTATCCACTCTAATTCGCTTCTGCATCGCGATATCAAACCTGCAAATTTTGTAATGGGAACAGAAAAAGCTGCACATATGGTCAATGTGATTGACTTTGGGCTCGCCAAAAAATTCCGCGACCCGAAAACTTCCAATCATATACCCTACAAACAGGATGACTTTCATGGTGTTGGAACCTCATTGTTTGCCGGTATCAATACTCATCTTGGCGTTGGTCAGTTTTTCCTCCATTCATACTACGCATGTTGCCTGTACCCCTCTTCCTCAGTTTTCGGCACTTTCTCACGCTTGTTGTACAGAATCTTCCCGAAGAGATGATCTGGAATCCCTCGCCTACATGCTTATATATTTTTTGCGAGGAACGTTACCATGGAGGAAGCTGAGGGCGCCCAACACGCCTCCTCCAGTCTCCCCAACAACTTCCAACCCAAGTCCACCTTCTCCGATACCTCCTCATCAATACAATCCTGTCTCTGCGACATGGGATCTTATACGCGATGCAAAACTTGAGGCAGAGCCTTTATTAACAGCTGGACTCCCGGAAGAGTTTGATGTTCTCTACAAGTATGCGCGAGGACTCGAGTTTGACGACTTACCGGATTACGAAGGTTTGCGGAGCCTTTTCCGCGGACTTGCGGTAAAAGTTGGGGTTGAATATGATGGGATTTATGATTGGACCGTTCCTAAAGCTGCTGGTGGACGGTCACATGGGGGAAGAAGTGTTAGCGAAGGACACGGAACATCCACCCGTCGATTTTGCGAAGCATGTAACCAGTTGAAGGGCAGAGTCAAAAAAAGACAAGAATGGAGGTGAATTTGGACTTTCGATTTATGGCGTGGCTCTCAGTGTACGCGTTCATAATTTTGACGACCCTACTGGTACTTACATCTATATCCTCAGGTTATTGATCACTGAGCGGAAAACTGTACTACGTGGCTAGAAATGGCGCAGACGATGTCGCTTGTCTTGGTGCCGATAACGCCTGCCGCCAACTACACCACAATCATAGGGCATTGGGACTCGTCATGCAACTTGCATTGACCGATGCTTACTTTGGCCCTTGCTTCTATTCATCCATCTTCAATGTACAGGAAAAACTCTGACCGTTCCCTGCTTTAATTGTTGGTCAATCACTTGCATGGTAATGCATCCTCGCTCTTGGAGGCGGTTCTCACTACTTGATATCGGTCCAATCACAGGGGTCTCAGTGTCCGATGTTCATTGTAAGATTTGCATTACTGGTTGGCAAAGCGATAGACTTATTGAAATCTTAGAGCGTCATTGAGACCTATCTTGCGGAGTGTCCGACTGTTTCCAAACGGTTGCACTGCACTACATCTGCTGTTCTTGCTTTTCTCATGTTGTCACAATTTATCAACTAGCGCATTACTTGCACTTACGTTCCCCTCACCTTCGTCCACGAACCTACATATATTATCAATCTTTACACAGCGACGAACGTCACAATGTGATTGCATAGACTCACGCCCACATGTACATAGATATGTTGCCCAGTGTTGTGTCGATGAGAATTATAAGACGGAGGTTGAAATTTCTTGTTCCACACACCACACCCTCTTGACTTCGACTTTATGTCGGCCTCGTCCTCAACTGCCGTTACTTTCGTACCAAACGAACGTATTCTTTGCTATCATGGCCCTCTGATATATGAGGCGAAAGTCCTCAAGGTCGATAATTTCACTGACGCTAATACGATCACGGGTGCTATTGGTCCACACTGCTTCGTGCACTACAAAGGCTGGAAACAGACGTGAGTGGTTAGAGAAAAAATGCTCCAGGTTCGGCTTCGCAAGCTGATATTGACATGGTAGGTGGGATGAATGGGTTCCCCACTCACGCCTAATGAAGTACAACGAGACCAACATCGAATTACAGAAGTCACTGCAAAAAAACAATGCACATGCATCAGCCTCAGGTGGATCATCGTCGCGTGGACCGAAAACGGGACCGAGGGAGGGTGCAGGAGGCGCGCGGGGTGGAACGCGCAAGGACGGGACGCGAGGAACAAAGCGCGGCAGAGACGAGGTGCGTTGAATCACACATTCTTTTTTATAGATACCGATCTTCTTCCACCCGCTGAATTGTCAACAGGATGACAGCAACAGAAAACCTGAATTGAAACTCAATCTTCCTGAAATTCTCAAAGTTATCTTGGTCGACGACTGGGAAGCTGTGACTAAAAACCAGCAGGTATGGAATATTTGTGCCTTATGTCACTCTCATGGTCAAATCACCTGAAACTAGCTTGTAACGCTTCCACGAGATCCAACTGTCGTCGCTCTTCTCGACGAATTCGCCGCCTACATTACGAAGACAAAGCCAGCACAGTGCGGCTCATTTTTCTTCTCATGTGGAGCTCAAGCCTGATGGAATCTACCAATCCTTTTCTACAATAGCCTACGGGATCCGGTTCTGTTGATTCCGAGCATTGTCTCTGGTTTGATAGTCTATTTCGATCGATCTCTGGGGGCAAACTTGCTCTACCGTTTCGAACGACCCCAATTTGCTGAAGTTCGGCGCCAATACAAGACTGGGCAGCAAGTTATCATTGGTCAAGAAAAAGAACCGAGCGCGGTATATGGTGCAGAACATTTGTTGCGGATGTTGGGTACGCCGCCGAACGATTAACTTCTGTCCCCATTCTACGATCGCTCATGTGTCGTCCGTTTTATTAGTGAGTTTACCAGGCATGATTGCTAGTTCTAGTTTGGATGCCGAATCCGTGACGCTTGTGCGAGATTATGTGAACGAGCTGTTGGGGTGCGTCACTTTTTTCTTGCACGTCTTTATCCTGACGATTCCCGTTCAGTTGGATGGCTAGGGAGCGATCACGAATATTCCAAGCGAACTACGAACAGACAAGCATCCAATATCAAAATATTTCCAGGTCGTGATCGCCTCTTCTACCTTTGTTATGTGTACCACTTGTAACTTATCACGTTTCCTTCTTAATATTGACATTGACATATAATGCAATTTTTTTGACGCTTGATTTGTCAACAGGGCATTCAGATACCTTAATATAACTTAGCATTACCGGGCTGCTTTGTGGATCTCGCAAGATCGTCTGACGCGGCGGTCACCTTTCCATATACAACGACGGTTGCAGGGACAGTCCAAAATTCAAGCAGATCAACATGTCCAGCCAGCAAACTCTCGTTTGAGATATCGTACAGTTCTTCTATATGCGGTCCCTACAGGCTATTTGTCTTTTCTGACCGAGGTGTTGTCCAGTGCCATCCCCAACTTAATGCGGATGGGCGGCACTGAGAATGACAGATTGAACTACGACAGTGACACTCGCAGGACTATCACCCGTTTTTCTTATCAAGTACTCTTTCATGATCCGGTTTGACTTCCTTCTCCAACTTTTTCAATCTTCTTGGAAGAATGCGCTAACGCGCTGGTTACTCTGGTCCTTCGAATCGCTCCAACAGTCAACAAACTTGACCCCAATGATTACGAATGGACGAGAAGGTGAAACACCTGGTCATACCCACTGGCTCTAACGAGAAATCGCTTACGACAGGAAACCGAGAACCGACCCGAAGTTTCGTCTGTCAACTTAAATGTGTGTGAACCATATGCATATGGATGAGGGGATCACAGCTGTATGCAAGTCTTATTCATCGATAACTTGTAGTGCTCACTGCCGTCCATAAATTGATCGGCTAGACCTTACGGCGTATGAGAACAACCCTGACAGTCCAGACATACGGCCTCTATCGAAAGCTCTCAGGTGTATACAGGGTTATCTTGCGACTCCACCGTGACCCACTCTTGTCGTAACTTAGCTGTAACATTTTCGTAAAAGATCTGAAACGATTAACCACATGTCCTTCAGGTTCCTAGTTTGTCATCATGTTACCCGACGAATTCGATCGATATGGCATCGTGTGTATGCAGTTGCTGAATAAGAAGCCTCAGGACAACAGCTCAGATAGAACAAGAACAAGAGATATGGGTCACGAGAATGATGTCTTTCGCTCAGTGTCTTCCAGCGAATCGAAGTCTATTTTGTAAGTGCAATGTTCCCCCTGTCATGAAGGGCACTATACTACTTTCGGCACATAGGGAGACACACTTGGATTGGAAGGATTTCGGGATGGCTAATGTAAGCGCGCAGCAGAATACACGACTGTCAAACCAGGGCTAGGAGAGCCGAAGAAGCCTCATCATGGTTGGAGTTCGGCCAACGATATAGACAAGAGTGATAAATTCCAAAGAGTGCTACGCGTTGGCTCTGGTCTTTCTGCGTAGAAAGTCCTAGTTCGCAAACGAATACAATAAAATCTACGTTGCTGACATCATATGATGATTGTTCAACAAAAAGCCTGCTTGCAATTGTTCTGCCCACGCTCTCCTATTGTGAATCCTAAATGTGTTGATGATCAATCAACAGCCCTGATAAGGGAATCGTTGTAGTTCGCCGCTTGTCCCCAATTAGGAACCGCATCCATAAAATCTCCTGCCCTCCCAAGCATGGAATAGCAGGCCTTTCCCTCTCCCTACTCTATAGAATTGTTCTTTTTTTCATCCTTATATTTCAGCAAGCATGTCTTCCGACCATTCAATGGTACGTATCGTGGTTCGCTCAGCTATGTACGCCATCGTCTGATACGCTATTCTCAGTATTCCTACGATAAAGAAAAGCTTTTGGTGCGATTTTATCTTTGTTGACAACATCTCCATCTCACAGAAGCTTAGCCTGATGTTTCCAGCCACGGTAGACATAAAGTCAAATACCAGCCTCACGAAGAATGGGATTTTCTTCTTGATACCACTAGCCAGCGCATTGATCTGTCATTAGTGCTACCGCACTACCGCGCACGGAATCAGCCCATAAATCATCGCATGGGAATGTTCATTGGAAGCAATTCAGCCCCGATCAAAGTTCAAGTTGTGAGCATTTTGCCAATGTTGATTTGGCATCTCTCTCACTCAGAGACAGTGCCGCCAGTATCCTCGCACGCGATTTTACCTCGAAATCCAAGCACGTACTTCGGACGTTACTGTCTGGTTGCCCTCTGATTTCAAAGGACAAATCCACCACACTGGCAAAGCCCGTTTCTCTGCGGGCTTCATCAACCGTATCTTGCAAAACTCGCGTGTGAACGAGTCCGAGTACGACGAGGCATGCGACGAAGACGATGTGGTCGTTTGCACACACGGACGCATTACTTTCAGAATGTGGGACATCCAGACGTCCGCGCCAGAGAACACCCATAAGGAGACCCTGAAGCGCATGTTCGGTTGCACGCGCAAGGCTCCCGAGACGGCGATCGACTGGGATTTCCTTCTGGAGGACTGAACTTCTGAAGAGCACTCGCAGGGTCTCTTTCCTTCGCTTGTGTTTCCGTGGTTTCGGCCTTGGCCTTGGCAACTTCACTACCCTACGCGTTTCTCTAATTTACTTGGCTCTCCGTTTACTCCGTACTCATCATCATTGTACCCACACGCACTCAAACGTTTCGCTATCAGCACTGCTCTCTATCTCTGCAATTTTCCATCTTCACTGTAGCACTAGTTCCCCGTGTCTCTATCTTCATCCTACTGGTAAAAGTCTATTTGTAGCATAAATATTTTACGCTTTGCTTACACCTCACTATGTACGGTGCCCATACATGAATGAAAAACTATGCTTTATGTTCGTGATAATCGTCTATATTAGGCAGCTTGTTTTCGACCGGAATTAAATGATGACCCTAGCCAGGATAGAGAAAAGAAATGTGATTTCCAATGTTCCATTGAGGAATCTCTCAGAAAGCGAGAAAGGCCTTGAGAGTACATATATTACGAATACACTGATGCTGGTGTTTTTACATAGATGATCCGGTGGTAGAGAAGAATAAATCTAAATGAAGGAGCTAATCATCGGCGACAGAGAGCTTACAGTCAACGTCATCGAGGAGAAACCGATCATTCGGGGTGACCGCGGCGTCCCGCTCCCACAAGACACTGTTCGACCGTTTCTAATAGAGCAGGATTCTCGAGAGCGGCAGCGACACGTTCTTTATCATTTAGTTGTTTATTCACTAGGAAACAGAGGAGTAAGCAAGATTTCGAGGGCCCGAGCTCAAGATGATATACCGGCGTGTTCGCTTTGATGTGATCCTGGCTTCAAGAGGATATCTACCTTGTAGCGATCAGGGAGACTCCGGAGGAGGCGCACACGAATGGAAAGACCTGCCATCAATACTCAGGCTCAGTTCAATGAGAGTAGACACGTACATACCAATAAGAGTGGACATGCCACAGTGTGGTATTGTTGGAGTGAATTCGACAAATACACGGTTGCCAGCCACACTGATTTGTGGGGCTGATACGACACGAAGTTCTTCCAAAGTGTTAGGATGTTCTGGGTCGTTAATTGACCGTATCAAATCTGTGTTCAAGCACGATGAGTGTTGGGGAACGCGGAGATGTGATATATGATTAACACACCAAAGATCTCATCTTGGTCAATGGGGTCCACCTCGTCAAGGAGATTTTCTTGGACAGCTTTCTCGTTTATCCAAAGTGATTGTTTAGTTAGGTCCGACTTTCTGACGGTAGGTTTTGTCGTGAATATTGTAGGATTAGGATTGAAGATTTCTCCTGGCATCGCGGTTAGGGTACGAAAAGTTTCGGGCCGAAAATTGCGGCCCCTCCGAGTCGCGTCTTTTGGTCCTTTTGTGTGTTCCAGCTATCCTCATCGTCGTATCCGACCACCACCGCCACACGAAACCTTGCCAGTCATGCCGCCAAAGGTACTATCCTTCTAATCTCGGGCTTGGCTGGGGCTAATAGAGCATGTTCGAAGCGAAAACGCAACAACGAGGCTGCTGACGCCGCAACTTCGACAACGCGAGCAACTCGTAGTTCAGCTCGTGCTCATAAATCGGAAGCGGGGCCTTCAAGCAAGACGACGACGAAAATGTCAAAGGAGGGGGATGGGAATCAATCCGTGCGTCTTCCACGTGTCTATGGAACTTTTGTGCCACGCTGGCCCTGTAGGGGCTCAAATTCTTATTGCATAGTGATAGGATTTTGAAGCCACTCCTCCCGCAAAGAAGACCAGGACGATCAAGGGATCTACAAAGACCACGACTTCAACGAGCAAAACTTCGAAAACAACTGCCACCAAAAAAGCTGTCGCATCATCTTCAAAGTCAGTTTGAATACAATGCACACTTCTTCGCATCTGACTTTTCCTGCTCAATTCTTTCATTTTTTGGTCGTCGACGAACTGCAATTAGGGCTGCTGAGGTAAGCATTCCATGAAGGCACGAGGTTAGCTGATATCAGGCACGGCTCCATCAGAAAAGCGGTGCGGAGAAGCAGACCAAGTCGTAAGTCTCCCTTCTACACCCTCATCTTCCCCCCCAGAAAGCACTTTGAGACGCTATTACTGCCCTTGGATTACTCATGAAACTCTCATCATTTATGAACCATTTTTCTCACAAATTCCGAACCATGGGTAGTGATGACGATAACATTTTGCAGAAGAGCGTTGTTCCCGGGGTGCGTTTCAGCTGTTGCGTAATTTTGTTCTGACCTTGAGTAATAAGCTTCAAAACAGACAAAAACGTCGATCACAAGCAATGAGCCACCCGCGAAGGAGCCACCCGCGAAGGAGTCACCCGCGAAGGTGCAATCCTCACCACCTGAAACTCCGAACGAGCCTTATAGTGCAGGACGTGCACAAGCGCTATTTAAGAAGTATGAAGACAGTGACGAACCTCACACGATAGGTGCTGATGGTTTTGCACGCCTCTGCAATGACGCACATATGACAATGGAGGGAGCATTACCTCTTATTCTTGCGTGGCAATTTGGGACGAAAGAGATGATGAAGATAACAGAAGAGGAATGGCGGAAGGGTACAGGGTCTCTCAAGTGAGTTGAATGATGCTACTTCGATCCATTACGTTGAATACATGTGCGTCCAGGGTTTCGAGCCTAGCTACTCTAAGTGTGGCGGTGTGCGATCTTGAAGACTTGCTCATTCTCGACAAACCTATTCCGTCAAAGAAATCGAAGAAGGATGTTTACGACAGAGCTGCTTATTGGAAGTATAGCCAAGATCGGAAAGCCTCTTTCAACCAACTTTACATGTTTTGCTTTACTCTTGTAAAACCCGCGTAAGGTCTTGACATTGACACCTCCGCTTCAAGCTAACCGACTACACAGCCAATCAAAAAACATTGATATGGAGGTCAATCGAGGCTCTCTCCTACTATTTATTCCTACTTCTGATCAACGGCATCTTTGACAGACTGCCACTGCTCTATGGTCTGTTCTTCTCGTGCCCAAGTACCCGTTGATGGGAGAGGTGCTTGGTTTCATCGGCGTGGGTGTTCTTCTCATCACTTCACGAACGATGAATCTCATTGATTGACAGGACAATCCCACAACCTACAGAGCAGCTAACAAAGATTTATGGAGCATGGTCTTTGCTATTTTCATGGCCCTCGACTCGACACTTTTCTGATTATGATTTTTTGCACAGATGTTGGAGTTCTGCAGAACGGTCAATCCCAATCTAAGTGATTATGAAAGTGATGGAGTATGTCTTGTTATCTTCGTACTTTGCGATGCTAAAGCTGTTTTCTTCAGGCTTGGCCCACCCTCCTCGACAATTTTGTAGCGTGGAAAAAAGGTCAATCGGCGAACGATGCTTTGTCTTGATGCTATGCTTTCTCGTTTCCTTTACGACCGACACAATATAAAGAGCTTGTAGATATTACTTATAAGGTTCAGAATATGTAGAAACTCTGGTGATTCCCCGTGTTCATGCTTAGTTAATAAGACTCGTAGTTTGTATATCGAAGGTCTGAAAACCAAAGCAAAATAGGCCCTAACGACTTCTTTCGCAGAAGCTATACGATACACGCCTACACCTACACACCTACATGCACTGCTGGCATAAATTTTGAGCCTTAGGCCGTTACATTGACGCGATCATTCATGAGGGTTGGTTCTGGCGTAACTTGACTTTCCGAGCGAGTGTGCTTTACAGGAGTCATCGACCGTGGTGCGGATACGTGATTTGCTCCATCTTGCCATATTTCGTCTAGTGACAGTTTAGGGCGCTGGACCGTGCCGGCCAGTTCGAATCCGTCTGCATCGCTAAAGGGACCTTGAGAGCCCGGAATCTCGTTATGTTCACCCGAACTCGTGTGGTGGTGTGTGGGGAGAATTTCGTCACTTTCGCGTTTGATGCGGGGAGAGTAAGGGCGGTGGCTTAGTTCTGAGGCAAGGCTGGGGTAGTATTGGCAGTAGGTGAAGTATGATATGATTGTTCCAAGAATCGACCCGACAAGGACGTCTTGCCAGTGGTCTTGAAAATGTGTTATTTCAGTCCAAAGGATAGAAAATAGAGGTGGCATACGGCGATAGTCCATTGTGCGCGATATAGCAACGAGGGCGGCACCGCAAAATGGAGCTAGTGATAACCAGGCTTTACCCTATCGAGTGAATTGTTTGGGACGGAGGTTTTCCCGTTAAGGGAACGAGCTTACCGTGTGGCCTCGACGGTCAAAAAGGTGCAACTTTCCTGCGATGTAGAACGCTAGGAATCCTAGTCCAGCAAAAGACACTTTTAAGATCATGTCAGACCAACATGTAGTACCAGCCACTCTTTCAGAAACGTACTGCTTGAGTGGCCAGATGGGAAGCTGCGGAAGCCATCGCGGAGAATAGCGTTATCGGTCTGTGTGCACAACTGCCAGTAGGCCAGGCCGAATTCGGGGTTGGTTGTTCCGGGAGGCAACTTGCAGCGGTCAAGGATGTCTTGCAGGAATTACGAGCATTTGAGTTTCACATCTACAGAAATTGGAAGGGAACACACCGGGCCGAGGTCGTCCAACCGTAATTTTAGTGAACTGCGTGATTGAACCCGTAAGGGAGAGCCCCAGTATCACTGAATTTGAATGTAAGTTTGTAACTACTGCGAAAGTTGATGAGAAGACGGACATCCCAACGTGCCTGTGGAGCGACCGAATGAGAAACACGAGCATGTGATGAAGGAGGTACGGACCGTTGTGGAAATCCCACCAGGAGCGTATTGTCAGAAGATTGATGACAGGCTGAAGAACAAAAGGCGCAACAAAACATATGACATAAAGTGCAGCGTTCTTTTTGCGGAAAGTTAACTAAGACCGGTCTTTACAAGCAATTTGAAACGCACTGGGACACGTTCGTGAATCGCGTAACTGGGGAATGAGGTCAGGCTAGAGACTTCGCAAGTATAGACTGAACATACGGATGGCGCAGCCTGTGAAGGATCGTTTGAGCCGCCTGAGAGTGGAGGAAAAGATGATACGCACGAAGTATCTGTAACAGAGAATTCTCTCCTGTAACCTTCAACCTTGTCAAGAGAGAAGAAAACCGCACTGTCGTTTGGCTCGTAAGTCGCTCTAATAGAGAGCAATCAACCTACGCTAGTACAATGGTAAGGATCCTAGTGTGTGCATAGCGTGAGCAGAGAATGTGGCCAGGTCCGCAATAGGTCGCAAACTTACCAATCTGGAAGGTATGATAGAATAAGTTTGCGGCGTCTTGCAGACGACACCGGTGCCTTAGGCTTCGCTTTCAGAAAGAAAGTTTTCATTTGAGCAGAGTCGGGGGGATGAACGGAGGGACGAGGGTCATGCAATGGCGCGTATGACATTCCTAACTTTCCAGGAACGGAGATATGTACACACAATGGAGCACAAACTCGTACAAGCAATACACAGCAACTTCAAGAACAGTCGGGTTATACACGGTATCTGTAGCAATTGAAGTTAGTTTCGAGGGTTGGTGAAGGCTCTGATAATCATCTACGCAGTACAACGAGTGGGTGTCAAGCTGAAGGACTTCACCGGGGATTCCTTGTCACTTTTGTTACAGAAATAAAGACTGCTTTCACAGTATAAGCGCTTTTATTTGACTCGACGTCGTTTATGGGTGCACGTGACTAACCAGTATTTTGTTTGTCGACGCCGTGCCGCGACTTGTGGAATCCAAAGGCATCGTTTTCACGTCGTTTTGTGTTCACAGATATCGAAATCAGCGTCGGAAAGGCCACTACGTTCCACTGTACTGACTAGGCATTCCCATGACAGACGACTTTAAATGGCTTCCAGGTAAGCAGCTCGGTCGACACACGACGCCGCTGATGCAGATCGTTCACGTCGTCAGAATACGATGTCTTGCTTGATAACATCGCAAACACGGACGTCGTAGAGTGCGCGTGCAGTTCTCGGCGTTCCTCGCACAGGCTCATAGTTACTCATCAGCTCAGATTGGAACGTGCTCCGCAATGTCATCAAATACAAGATCACCGAAGTGTGTTTGAGTACTAATTTCCGTTGCTGCGATGTTACTCATTCAAAATATAGAATATAGCTGCTTTTCTTAAAGAAAAATCTTCGCCGCCGCCTCCGCCACCTTCCTTCCAGCCTCTGACATTAGTTTCGGGCGGGCTGAAGTTGCCACCATTTCCACCTCGGAAGCAGCAAAGGGCACCGCACATGTGCCCGATTCCTGTCAGCCATATGACGGAAAATCAGGCCAATGAGCTTAAATCATACATTTTCGCTCAGCTTGACGATTTTGATACGTGAGTTTTAATGTAAGACTGCGCATTACATGCCAATCGTCTCTGCAGGAATCCGCCTTTCACTATACAACGCGTCTGCGAACTCTGTATCCATCCGTTTCAGCACTACAACTCTATTGGAAAATACCTTCGTGCTGTTGAAAAGTCTCTACTTGTAACGTCAACGTGGAATAGCTTTCCTGCGCTGTCAGAGGTGGATCAAGATCCTAATGGCCGCAGCGTCTTTGCTTTGGGTTCAACACGCCAGTCCGCACCATCCACGCCGCTATTTTCTCCAATACCCTTCCTACACGATGACGCGCGTCGATCAAAATCACGGAGCCCGCCTCCATCGCCATTGGCTTTGGGGGCATCAGCAGTTGGCATTGAAATACCTGAACAATTGGAACCCAGGGCATTGGGACTGGTGGATGAACTCGATGATCCTAGCCCTGGACACATGAGCGATCATCCAACGCCTCTCACATCTACGACCTCGGCTGATTCGAAACCGTTGTTGGGTAGTCTGGAGCAACGCTTTGTGAAGAGCGAGAGTGAACAAACAGGTTCCATAAACATGATGGTTGATGAGGACAAAGAAAACAAGTCATGAAAATGCTCCAGAGGTATGGTGGGTATACGAGTGATTTGCAGGCAGTGGTAGTTTTTTGATGTACAGTCGACCGTAAGTAATGTGTTTTGGCAGAAATGCAGAATGTGAAAGTTATTCCATCGATTGCTTGATCTTCTCAAGCATGGCACCCATCCGTAACTTCATATTGGGTTGGCCTCGCCCTGTCACTCCGCGTGAAGTTCCTCGACCCGAACCCCGAGTTCCTCCACGCCCATTGGAACCCCCTCTTGTTCTTTGACCCGCCTTGAAGGTGTGAAGTGACTCGCGGGAGTAAGCTTTTCGCATAAGTTCGCGCAAAGGCGGTGATTGTGAGGATGAGTCGGCTTCAGAAATTTTGGCGCGCTTTTCTTTGGGAGGAGCAAGTTCGGGGTGTATGTGAGACCGAGAAGGATGCAGAATCGATTTTTTTGGTGCAGGTTTCTCTTCTGGTTCCAACAATGCCTCACGATCACCCTTTTGCAGAGACTCATCCCCGTCGGGAACGTCAGTTCGCAATGCCGGACCGTGCACGTCTTCATGACTTTTCTCTATCTCTTCGCTGGGATGAGTAATTAAACCTTCCCGGTGTTTTTCTGCTTTCCATTTAGCCTTGATCTTTTTATTCTCAATCCATGTCTGCTTCAACTTCTTGGCTGCAGATATATAAGATTAAGGTCGTCGTATTAGAACACACAAGACAAGACTCACCTTTGCTGACCGGTAAGTGATGGAAAGTCGGCGGACGCTTGCGCTTTAGACTTGGTTCAGACATGAAGGCAGTGTCGCTGAAAGTAATTTGGAGTCAGCCCGGACTCGGATGTGCTTACGTGAGGATTGATAAACTGTGACACTGGTTGCAACACTCATCTCTTCTCTCTTCCTTTCCCTTCCTCTCAGCTACTCACCCCGCTCAGTTTTTCCTTTGTATTTTTCCTTTCATCGCATGAGCGTTCAGAACCTCAATACTTTTGGTGCGTATATTGCCCCGCCAGTACTTCCATCGATGACTCGTTATCTAACTCGGTCACCCCTAGATCCCTTTGCAGAGGAGGGAGACCCACTAGGAGATAGCAAGGACGTTGGTTCTCAATCGGATCACATCCACATCCGTATTCAGCAGAGGAATGGAAGGAAGACATTGACTACTTTGCAAGGCTTGCCTAAACGTGAGTTTTCCCGATCACATCGCAGACGTGGCTGTCATATTGACTTGACTTTGCTTGATAGAATATGACGCTAAGAAAATTCTCAAAGCCTTCAAGAAGGTACTCTTACAAACTCTTTCAGCGCGAGTATGATTTACTGGTAATCTTTGTCTAGGAATTTGCCTGCAACGGCACCCTCGTCGATGACGAGAAGATGGGCCAGGTCATTCAGCTCCAGGGTGACCAGCGCGCCAAAATTTCCAACTTTTTGATTGAGAACGGTCTAGACAAGTCAACTATCAAGGTCCATGGCTTTTGAGGTGAAGAGGAACCGAGTTCGATTAATCTTCTGCATTACGACCACTCTCATCAATTCTGTTGGGCTTACATTGAAATTGGCACACGGTTCTTGTTACGTTCTTTCTCATTTCTGCCTACCTTTTAGTATATATCATGTACGTCATAGCACAAACGCCATTTTTTAGATTTACATGTCACCTGTGGCTTAGACTGCTAGATTCTGGATACATATGCAAGGCGTGAAAGTGTATGATCCTATCAAGGACAGTTAAACTTATCTGCAATCCCCTATTATACAGCGAGCCGACTTCAAAAACAAAGTCCAAAGTTCTATTTGATCTTGTCCAAAGGTCTGTGGATTGTATGTATCAGTCAGGCGCTGACGAGTCGGATACAGTGAGACTGACCTGTTGAAACCTCCACGCCTAGCAGAACAATCGATTTAGGGCGTCACTGCATATAAAGATACTATAACTAACCGATTCATGTACTGTCGCCATGTCCGTTGTTTCTTGAGGAACACTGCACCGTCCTGATTACCTTCAACAGGTTTTCCCTGGGAGAACAACTTCAGACTCGGACATTTCACTTTTGGATAAGCACATATACCTTAGTTGAACCGAACCCAGACATACCCATGGCCGCCATCATGGCAGCATCATCGCCGTTTTCTGCATCCATAGCTTCGCCTTCTTCTGCGGGTGCGTCGGGATCAAGATTCAAGCGAGAAGTTACCGGTCCACCAGCTGCATCTATAGATTATTGAAATGCGTGAGCATGCCAGGAGACATGGGGCAAACCTGCAACAGTTGTTGGCATTGCTGCTTTGAAGGATTGAGAAGGGCGAGCGCCTTCGTCCTGAGGTCGATGAGAGGAGTCTTCAGTGCGTTCTTTGCGTGGAGGGTCTCTTCTGTCATCACGTCGGTCACGGTCGCGGTCGCGGTCGTCGTCCCTCCTCCTACCACCTCTCTCATCTCTTCTATCACGATCGCGGTCTCTGTCCCAATCTCTGTCTCTGTCACGACGGTCATCATCTCTATCTCGTCTTTCTATTTAAGATGTTTCATTCAGCGTAAAGTCCAATTGAAATATGGATATGAACATCCTCACCTCGTCTATCTCGATCCCCGCCACGCCGAGGGCTTCGTGACCGACTTGGGCGCCGACGACCCTCATCATAGGTATTTCTCGATCCTCCACTTCTTCCACCCCTGGGATATCTATCACGGTCTTCCCTTTCCCAGCTCCTGTCGCGTCGACGATGTTCTGAAGGACGAGAAGACATGAATTGTGATGTTGTGACAGTGTGACGGATAGAGCTTGAGCGCCTTTTAAGTTCCATCTGCTTCTAATCCTCCCTCGAGTTACGATATGTCCTTCGTTAAGCTTGGTGCTCGCACAGGCAACATAGCACGAGCGATGTCTCGATCTTCCAGGGACACTGCTTTCAGTAACTATACATTACGCGGTGCGCTGTTCAGGAAGTGTTGACTGTCATGTTTGCTCAACTCTTGGCTTCAGACCGTCTAGCTCTGTATGATGTCCCAAATCTCGTCACACCGGGCGACATTCGGAGAGCCATTGGGGATAAGCTCAAAGGGTGTGTCAAGAGTGGTACGCGTGCCTACTTTGGATATCAGCTGTGCCCGCTTCACCCTACTCTTCACAGTTCAAATTGACTATCAAGGTTTCCGACCATCTGGAAAAGCATTGGTCATTCTGGAAAAAGCTGAACAACTCGGAATGGCTGTGAACGTTCTGAAACCGTTTAATGTCTGTGGTAATCCAGTACGAGTCGTACCTCACTACGGCCTCGATCAATCCCAACGTGAGCATAGCTCGGGAGATCGAGAAGCTTTCGAGAGGATTACAGGGAATGGGCCAAGTGGTAGCTACCCAAATGTCGAGAGAAATGTCGTCATCTGGGGGCTGCCGGGGAAAACCTCTGTCGACGATGTCACGAATGCGTTGCAAGATTTCAAGACGGAGCAGAAGAAAGGCAAAGCAACTGTCGTGAAGCTCCTCAAGTGCGTTATGTTTTCTGCAAGCAGAGACTGATTTTTTATCTATCACTAATTTTCTTCAAGACCGGAGTTCCAGTTCACATTGTTTTCGCGTTTTATCATCACAATGGCTTCGGTTTCTGAAGCACGGCGTCTTGTGCGAGCTTGGAATATGACACCCTGGAATCCAGGTTCTTCAGATCTAATCAGAGCACAAGTTCTCTATTGAGTGGTTTTGCGTGTCATTACTCTACTTGCAAATCCACGCTAGTCGATTAAAAAGTATATTTACAACATAGAAACGAATAATCATAGTGTCCACAGGGAGGCTCTACATTCTCTCTGCCTCCATGTCATCATCAAGCCGTGTCCGATGTCCCTGATAATCCGAGTTATTTAACAATATGACGAGTTTGAAAAGTAAACTTGCCGTTCGAGCATTGTCGCCCTCGTCTTCTGGCGATCTTCCCCGCTTCTTAGCCTCCTGTGTTGGAACCTCTGTTTCTTTCCAGTCCCCTCCGCCTCCAGCAACAGCGCCAGGCCCGTCCTGAGCATCCGCGTAGCGTTCCTCGACCTCTCTCCTCCTCTCGGCTTCGAGGCGTTGTGCTTGTGCTCCCCAACCGCCACGTCCAGGGTCATAATCCTGGCGGTGTTCATCCCGCACTTGGCCTCCACTTTTACCCCGTCCAAATTGGCGTCCCTCCTTATAGCCCAAGTCCAAGTCGCACCGGATAATACGTTCGTCGAGTTTTGTGCCACTAACGTACTTCATACTTGCCAATGCCTCGGCATGAGTGTAGTATTCCACGAAACAAAAGCCACAAGGTGTACTTTAAGAACCATAGTCAAATAGCGCCCGCGTCTAACGTTCTATTGCACGTACCGAGTATTACGGTCAAGTCCCATAATTATACGTTTTATGCCACCACCGTCCTCATGATTGGCGCATTTTGAGAAGAGCTCATAAATTTGTTCTTCCGTTGTGTAAAAGCTCAGGTTGCCAATCTAGTATGCGCGAATTGCATGACTTGCATGTACAGCACGATATGTAGTGAGCAACCTACATAGAGAGTGGTTGATTTGGAAAGCAACTCATTCTGTCTCTGACGGTCGACGCGGGACTGTGAGTCTTTGTAGTTGGAAGGCTGGTCCAACGGGGTCACCACATGCGCCATTCTGCTGCAAGTCAATTCTTTTTAAAATTGTGGACAACGGGAAACCAAGGCAAAGTTCCCACGGGATCCATCGCCGAATTGGGTAACGCGTCGAGCCGCGTCAGCTCTTTCCACATCGCCATGGACGAAATTGGCATCGAACTTCAACGAAACGTATGGACGGTCATTGATAACTTCTGACTGTATATAATAACACTGTCTACAGGAGCCCACGTTTGAATCGGTTGTTAACGAAAAGTCGGCCCTTTACCATGAACTCCAGGAAGAGGATCTATATTCAAAGTACAAGAAGCTGACAAGACATCTCGAGATGCTCGAGATCCAGGAAAGCTATATTAAAGATGAACAGGCCAACCTCAAGCGCGAACTCATTCGCGCACAGGAAGAGGTTAAACGCATTCAAGCTGTTCCACTCGTCATCGGCCAGTTCTTGGAACCCATAGACCAGAACACGGCAATTGTCGGTTCAACAACTGGCTCAAATTATGTCGTCCGTATCCTTTCTACCCTCGACCGGGAGCTCCTCAAGCCCTCTGCCTCAGTTGCACTTCACCGTCATTCAAACGCACTTGTAGACATCCTCCCGCCTGAAGCCGACTCCTCTATCTCTATGCTAGCGCAGGAAGAGAAGCCAGACGTCACATATCAGGATGTTGGAGGGATGGATTCGCAGAAACAGGAGATTCGGGAGGCAGTCGAGCTGCCTCTGACACACTTCGACCTATACAAGAAGATTGGTATTGACCCCCCAAGAGGTGTCCTACTCTATGGTCCCCCAGGTTCATCATTCTCTTTTTCTTTGTCGATTACCATTCTCACACATCTACAGGAACTGGAAAGACCATGTTGGTGAAAGCCGTCGCCCATCACACAACGGCCTCCTTCATTCGAGTGGTTGGCAGTGAATTCGTTCAGAAGTACTTGGGAGAGGGTCCTCGCATGGTCCGCGACGTTTTCCGACTTGCACGAGAAAATGCACCCGCTATTATTTTCATTGACGAAATCGACGCTATTGCAACAAAACGTTTCGACGCGCAGACAGGTGCAGATCGTGAAGTGCAGCGTATTCTGCTTGAACTTCTCAACCAAATGGACGGTTTCGACCAAGGGAGCAATGTCAAGGTTCGATCCTTTTTCACCGCCATATGGCACGCCCCAAAAACAAATTTTTAAATAGGTGATCATGGCCACAAATCGTGCAGACACTCTTGACCCTGCGCTTCTCCGGCCAGGTCGTCTCGATCGCAAGATTGAGTTCCCTAGGCCGTCCCGTCGTGAAAAACGTCTAATCTTCCAGACCGTCACGGGCAAGATGAACCTTGGACCCGACGTAGATTTAGAGGATTGTAAGCAATTCACTCCGTTTCAACGAATCTTGTCTCGTTGACGCAGATCCACAGATGTCTCGAGACCAGATCCTCTATCCTCTGCGGATATTGCCTCTATTGTTCAAGCTGCTGGTTTACAGGGTACGTTTCATAACGACAGTCCAGACGATCTCTTCTCATCCAATATTTAGCTGTCCGCAAAAATCGGTATGTGATTTTGCCGGTTGATTTTGAGGAAGCGTGGAAAGTAAGTTGTTTGGCCTTGTATAAGTCCTCGCGTAGAGCGTATAAGAACTCCGAAACTCATTTTTTCTTCTCTTCGTCCCTCAGCAAACAGTCAAGAGGTCGAATGATACTCACGAATTTTGTATGTCCCTTACTTCATCCATACGTTGCCAATGACTTACATTGTGCTGTATTACAGACCGGTGATTTGGGTTGTTTCGCTCTTGGTATGTCGACCCTCAAATTCTCTGAAAAATGTTTCATTAATAAATGCTTATAGCTATCCCTGTATTTTATTTTCTGCAATCACACTATTTGCAAAATTCTCTTCCCGGTGTCCTCCTATGGCACGCTCGTCCTTCACTTTAATGGCTTTCCGCCCGTTGAACGGATTGTCGTTCATTGTTCCGAGCAAGAAAATCACGCACATCTACTCTCATTCGCTGTCCAAAACTGTCACTGGAAGCTGTTTAGAGCTGGATGCGCGACATTGTATCACCTATTGAGCATGATTTATCCATCTCGTGAATATAACTGATTTAATCTTGCATGAAATAATTCTCTATTCAGGGTACAACCTCATTCCGACTTGTCGTTTTCTTCCTTCTTTTTTTTCTTTTTTGCTCTCCAACACTCTGGTCGGCGTATAATATCCCACACGCACGACCTCATTTTATGGGAGCGATAGAACCTGGTCAAGTCTCCTTCGCGAGATAGGGCTACCCACTGTATCTTCGGTCACTTTTCTTTACGTATGGGGGATTTGAAGATATGAAGGGAAACATTTTAGTTGTGATAGGATGTTTCAAAGTATATTGTTTCAATCATATCGAATGGCAGACTACTTTTTGGATTGCCCAAGCTGACTGGCATGTTCTGTTGCTATTTGGATGGCACGAGCGATTGTGGAGCGAACTCTTCCATCTTCCATGGCTAATAACCCAGCAATGGTACAACCTCCAGGAGCTGCAAGACGGTTCAAAATGATGTTTCTAGAAAGAAATTCGAAATCATACTGGTAACAGCATCCTTAAGTTGAGCTGGATGTGAACCTCCCTGAAGCACCATTCGCGCGGCACCTTGCAATGCTTTGAGAGCTCCTTAGACACAGAGGCGGTACGATGAATAAGAGTGGTCCTTACTCTGAGACGCGAGTTCCAAAGCTTCGGCCCTTGGAAGTCCCATCATGACACCTCCATCGGCCATAGCTTCCATGAAAATGCACGCAAAAGCGGGCCCAGACCCTGATAACGCTGTGCATGCATCGAAATGCTTCTCATCGAGAAAACGGCATCGACCGATAGAAGAAAATATTTTGAGAATAATTGCACGGTCAATCTCCACGTCTGGAGAGGGAGGGAGACTTGATACGACGGTCATCCCTTCACGAATCTGTCAAGATAGTCGGAACTAAAATTTAATCTCGGAATTGTTCATATTCTTACTTTGCAAGGTGTGTTGGGCATCGCGCGGATAACTTTTGTGGAGGGTAAAACCCAGCCCTGGAGTTGACTTATGGTAACACCGGCCAAAATGCTGATTAGAAGCTTTCCCTCGAGCGCCTCTTTCATGCCTGGCGATTCCAAGATCGAGTGAGCCATTTGAGGTTTGCAACTGAAGATAGATGCCGTTCAAAGTATTGTTTTGCAGAATATCGTATACGTACCATAAGAGGACAACATCTGCCTGTTGAACAGACGGGACGTTTTGGCCTGCAACTACCTCAATACTGGATCCAAGAGTGCCAAGGGCACCAAAGATATTTTGCAGTTTCAGCACAGTTTCAGCCCTGCTCACACATGCGATATAGCGCGCGGGAATCGTTGCATCCGGAGGACCGGTAGGGGTCAACGTTCCAGGAGTATGAGACTCCCATTTCAACTGGCTTGTCTTTGCGAACTTTGATGTAATGTCGAGACTGTCGACCACGCCTGATAGAATGGCGATGCCCATTGTACCGCATCCTAATGGGACCAATCAATACGAACGTTCTTGAAAGACCCAAAAGATCGAAAGGACCTAGTACGCAGAGAGTGTACCCCATGGCTGGAGCAGTGGTTCAAAAAACAAGAAATTTATCTCACATCTGGATCACGCACGATCCGCTTGAGAACGCATCGGAATTTCTTGGATCATTATGAGTAAGATGCTCGCGTTCGTTACCGTGGGCTCGACGCAATTCGATTCGCTGGTACAGGCAATCCTTTCACCGTCAGTACTCTCGACTCTCCGTCGAAAAGGTTATCACCAACTCGTTGTACAATGTGGTAACTCAAACTTCGACTTGGCGTCTTCGATCAGTGGTGGACAGTTGAATATAGAGAAAGAAGGGATTGATGTTGAGCTCTGGAAATTCAAGCCCACACTACAAACCGAGTACGAAAAGGCAGATTTGGTTATCAGTCATGCAGGTATGGCTGCAACGTGTAATTTAGATTTGATGTAGTAGACACCCAGGTACAGGATCTGGAACCATTCTGGACGTCCTGCGACTGGGAAAGCCTCTGCTGACCGTGGTCAATTCAACACTACTGGACAACCATCAGCAAGAACTAGCATCTGCACTAGCCGAGCTTGGGCATTTGCAGTATTCAACTGTCGCGTAAGCCCACTATATGGACGTCCTGCCTGGACAATGTGCCGATAGACTTCTTTCAGTGACTTGGCTCAAACTATTGAGACCTTCGATTCGTCTTCGCTTACACCATTCCCCCCATTCGATGGTAGTCGATTTGCAAAGTTATTGGATGAACACATGGGATTTGAATGACGAATTCTTGTAGTAGTCATCATTTTAAGCCTTTGCTCCAGACTTCCACGATCGTTCTCAACCGTCAGATAGAATAATGGCTCCAAAGGTGCTCGAGGCGGTTCTTGTAAGCGAGGATGCGCAAAACTACGAAAATGAAAACGTTCATGCTATCTACGACGAGATCGCATCTCACTTCTCTTCGACTAGATACAAAGTGAGTTGCCCCGGTGATCAATCTTTCTTTTTCAACCCATTCTATCTATAGCCATGGCCGGTTATCAGTGCGTTCATGTCCAGTCTTTCCACAGGATGGGTAGGGCTTGATGCAGGTACTGGCAACGGTAAATATCTTCCACTGCCTCTTGACCGGCCAACCGACATCTTCACTGTCGGTCTGGATCGAAGCATCAAGTTGCTGCAAATTGCACGGACCGCAGGTGAATCCCGACAGATACGGGAAGTAGTTTGGGGTGACGTCCTGGGCCATGGATGGAGAGCAGGGGTATTTGTGAGTGGTGTAAGCCTCTCAAGCTACGAGTTCGCTGAATATGTCAAGGATTATGCTATTTCAATTGCCACCATCCATCATCTTGCGGCACACGAGCGACGAATACAAGCTGTTCAAGTAAATCTCTCAATCAACGTGTTTGTCCAGATATTTGACGCGTCTCCAGAGGCTCATTCAATCTGTTTCCCCTCGTCATGGGCGGATTTTGATCTATGTTTGGGCTATTGAACAGGATGAACTATCAAAACGCAAGGTCATTGCTGACGACGAAGGCAATTCAGATGGAAAGGGCAAGGACGTGATAGTGCCTTGGGTCTTGACCTCTCAGAAGTGCACACACAAAGATTCAACACGACCACAGGTCTTCAATCGGTATTACCATATGTTCGCCAAGGGTGAATTATCTGGTCTGGTTCACGACGCGGCCAGGGGTCTGGGTCTTGGTGTAGGACCGCCTCCTGAGTCCAACGAATCACCGTCACCAAACAGAGGGGTCGACATCATACAAGATGATTGGGAACGATCAAATTATTATGTTGAGCTCAAGCGTTGGGAAATGTCAGAATCGCTGAATTGACCACTCGAGAGCATGGTATTTTGTCGTTTGAAAGCAATGTAATACATAAGAAGCAGGGAAAGCAGGGCTCGATCACTCGCTGGCCGCCATGACTGGTGAAAACGATGATCAAAAAAGAGCGTTGGGTTGCGATTGAAAAACTCACTAGCGTTGATCAAATCTCCTCCACTTTCTTTTAGTACTCTCACAGCCTTGGCGCGAGAACAGTTCACCTAGGAGTATATTAATAAATCGGCTTCCGATATATACGGATCCAACGCACCTGGGCCATGACTAGATCAATATCTTTGGGGTCAACGCCAGTCTCGTCAACAGGGCCGTCATCCTCAGGAGCCTCGAGCTCAGGGATAGCATCGTCGTTATCGTCATCACCACCAACTCCCGATTGCTCAAGAGTCTGAGCGCCAGCACCACTCGAGGCCATTTGATGAGCAGCAGAGACTTGAGCTTGCGAGTTCATATCCTCAATCTATCAGGAGAGATATTGAGTGTCGAAGCTGGATCTGACGCCTTGATTCAGCCCACCTTGGCCTCACCGAAAACGATGTAGCAATCACTGTTAGGCGACTTGTAGACATCGGGGGAAGCGAGAACAAAAAGCACCTATCAAAGCGAAACGAGTCAAATCAAGGCGTAACGAGGGTATCAAAGTTTTCCGCGCACATTTTTAGGCCTTCTCAATGTGACACGGGTGATACCTGGGACTTTCTTCAAGCCCAAGCTCAGAAGAGCCTTCCTGGCTTTGCGTTCCGAGCGGGACTGGATTTTCTCGAGGGCGGCCGCAGAAGTAGGATCCTCGTGTTCGTGCTCATGCTCATGCTCATGGTCAGAGTGGTCAGAGTGAACTTCTTCAATATGGGCAGACATCTGGTTGAGAGACGCGTCAGTACATCCGGAAACATTCTCTTGCATCCAGCCCTTCCAAATTGCAAATCATACGTATGTTGGAGCCTGCATACGAGTGGGGCATATAGGAAAGTCATGCATACCTTCAACTACAAGATTTCAGGAAACAGCGAGCTCAACGCGTAGCGTGATGACGACGACGCTTTCGACGACAGTATTTGGTTATGCTTTGCCAAATCCTGTATATCAAATGCCAACAAACAATTTGTCGATGATCACCTTCCTCAGACAGGCCCTTGTGGATGAATCTATTGAATATACTTTCATGGGATGTCGAATTCCAATCTACCCCGTCAAGTGCGCTTAGTCCTAGAAGCTAGCTCTGATGCGCTCCCACTTCAGGATTTGCTGGCCTTGATCGACGACTTTGTCCTAGAATGTACATCACCAGAATCGGAAGCCCTACTATTTCATTTGGAAGACCTACAGAATATACACCATGAAGTCTTTGATCATTCGTCGCTCTACCAAACCGAGGTTTTCCTCGCTGTCTTGTATCATCTAAATCCCATTCTACCGCCTACATCGGTCATTTCTTGGTTTGACATTGTCTTCCGACCGGCACTTCGTGAACCAAAGCTACCCACCTCCTCAGTAAAACACGCAAAAGAGCTGGTCGTAGCAGCCTTGCAGAAGTCTGAGGAGGCGTATGAACAAAAAGTGAAGGAATTTCGTCGTCGGCTCATGGATCTATACCTCCTTGATGCTTTCAACGAAGGATCAGGTGCAGATGTTCTAGAGTGGGCAGAATTGAATGAACAACAACGTAATGAACGATCACATTGGAAGCGGAATCTTGAGGACATTTTGCTAAGGTTTGGAGAAAAACGACCAGAAGTGTGTGATAATAATGTCTCTAGTTTACTCTTCACTGATAAGGCCTAGGATCTCATGACAGAAGTGTACATTCATTTTGAAAACCCAGACTCTCGACTCCAACTTCTCATGTTCCTCAATCTCTACATCTCTGACCCTTCATTTTCCGTATCATCCAACGTCCTGGCAAACCATCCACTGACTAGAAGCATCCTTCGCTCTCTTATGTTGGACACTTCTTCGACTGTCTGCACTACCGGATTGAACCTCTTGGTCAAACTCCTTTCTTTATATGCCGTGCATGCGCGCTCAAGTTTGAAGTCGATACTTGGCGAGCTCTTTGCCATTCTTTCAAGAATAATAGTGTGGAAGGAGCGCCCTCCAGCAAGTCTTCCCGAGTCGATGGATCAACATCTAGACCCTGCCTTCGAAGAAGAATTGGAACGTGAGAGGAATCGTCTCATGATTATTCCTATTCGTCCCGACTTTGGGTGGCAAAGATTGGAATTAACATTCGACGCCACGATCTCACTCCCACCTCCACTGCGTCCATACTTTACCATCTTATATTATTTATACCCATCTAATGTTCTCAAATTTTTGAGTTCTCCTGCTCAATACCTTATTGACCTTCCGCTCCCCAGCCCATACACTTTGGAATGGTCAGAGGCTCTTCCTCAAGATGAGATTCGGCGTAGAAGCGAGGTATGAGTATGTTCAGTTGTCTGGTCGCGATATTCATGAGTATTCCAGCGATTGCTCCGTGAACATGTGTGCCATCCTTTGCTTGTGTGGCGTGATGCCGCGGCTGAACTCTCTGAGACTGAATTTTGGGCGAAATATACGGCCTCCCGGATAACAACCGAAGCTAGCATGCTCGACGTACGTAATAGCGCTCTCGGTCTCCAAGTCCACGATCAATCAGTGCAAGACGAAGAGGAACTTGAACACGACGATGGCTTACCCGCGCACTTAATCAGTCCAATCGATATCACGAATGAGAAAGCGACTATTGCATTACAAGACATGATCAATATGACAGTGGCACTGAAATCAAATCTAGACGTGGAGATTGTCCATCCGGAGTCGCAATGGCCACATAGCTTGTTTGCTATCCCTTCGAGATTTTCGAATAGAGAAAACTCGGAGATCCCTCCCCATATCGTTCAAATCATCTCTGGCTTGCAACGAGAACTCTTGCTGCTCCGGAATGAGCTTAACTTTGAGCTTTGGTTGTCTCGGGAAAACGTTCAGCATATCGGACGCCTTTATCAGGACCGTATTCTTGCAAAGCATGCTGAAGCTGAGCGACAAGGCTTGGTACATGTCCTACTATACCTTCACCCGCTTTTACTTATCTCGCTCTCTTTGTAGTACAACAAACTTCGCAATTACAGAGCCCAGGTGGTCACACTTGAGAAGGAGTTACGCGAACACAAGCAACAAGCATCTTCAGCTAAAAACAAATATGCGGAATGGAACAATGAGCTTCAGAAAAAATTGAAGGAGCTCAGAGACGAAAAGAAGGCCTGGGTCAATGAAGAGGCAATGCTCCGGAAAGCAGAGAAAGAAGTCAAGGTGTGTCAGATATGTGGGGTCAAGTTAGCTTGCTGACACCGTCATTGAATCAGGCTTTGTTCGACGCCCAGGGGGAGCTCTTAGCAGGCGCTCAGAATCAGGTCTTCTCGTTACAAACACAGAAAAAGGAAACTCAGCACAAGATTGACCGTCTACATGATTACGAACGGCAAATAGAACAACATATTAAAATGCAGCGTCTTTGGTAGATTTTCCTTTTCATGCTATGACATGATGTTCATGGTATTTTAAGGGACGATGATTTTGCCATGTTCAATGAACGTAAAGAGCAGATGGATCTTATGCGCACTCAATATCAACAAATGAAGATGCAAGTG
>JAGDQM010016857.1:0-59900 GCA_017580835.1 Termitomyces bulborhizus
CCCTGGCTAGGAGCCCCACACACTGTGCGTAAAGGCATTTCCTCGCGGAGACTTAAGACTGAACAACATCGACCTCTAACCTGGTTTCAATCCCAGGTGCATACCAGCGGGCAAGGCCAATGCGCCCAGGGCGCTCACGCACTTGCCACACCAAATGCTACTCCAAAAAAAAAAAAAAAAAAGAAGAGTATAGTATTAAGGAGAGAGTGCTCTCAGTGGATGTGTAAAGGCCATGTACCATTAACTGCATCGATGATGGTAGGCATACAAATGTGCACGCAGACAGATATAATGATTGTAATATTAAAGGTGCAGGGAGGCGTTATGTGGGCAGTGTATATAGGTCACCCCACCAGTGCATACGTGTTTCCATTTACCTTTCGCCACCCGTGTTGGGAAACATTCCACTAAGCTGTGCGGCTTAGTGGAATCTCTCCCACCGACCGACTGAGAAGGTGGCGGATCAATCCTTATCAGTGGCAATATCCTGACATGATGCCTTCGAGCCCAAATTTCACATGGGTTGGGAAAAACATCACTAGTATGCACGGTTACCGACCCTGAGATTCCAGGACATAGGGGGGTATCCACTGACAGGATGAGTCAGGTTTACTTTATGTTGGGAGACATTTCACCAAGCCGCGCGGCTTAGTGGAATGTTTCCCAACAACCCGTTTGCAAAGAAGCAGAGCTTTTCTGCTTGTTCTTCAATTGCTCCTCGAGTATGCGTCACGTGAACCTGAACAGAAGATATCATAGGTCCCGTTGAAATCCTATCCTTGTGAAGTTTCTCCTCTGCGTAGTGGACCACAGAAAAGTATAGAGAAGTGACAGTCTGGGCGTCACGCTTGCCAGGCATTGTAGTTGAACTGCTTACGACAGACAAAGTATGTACTGGTGAAAAACAAGGGAAATTGAGCAGAGTTGTTGGCAGGCTTCAAAGGTTTTCCAAATTAGATTGAGGTATCTCATTTCCCCTTGCAAAAGGGATCCCAGGTGATAGAACAAGCAAAAAAGCAGATGCAGTTAACAAGATGCCATCAAGGACGTCCGCAGAATCTCCGCACAATTCACGAATGAAAAGGAACGGGCGGTTCACAGATTTTTCAACAAAATCGGGGTTTAAGTCCTGCCAGTGGTAGAATTTATTGTATCGCGCGTCATATAGATGAAGGCATCATGGCAGATATATCTAATCCAGGTGTTAGAGGTTGAACCTGCTTCTCGAAAAATGAAGATATCAAAGCTTCTGATGCGGTGAATCGCCTTGAGATGTTTCTCTTCGTCATTATGTCGACAAGGGGTGCCAGCATAAGGTGCCAAGTTTGTAAGATGCTGGACAATGATGAGATGATTAGCACATCAGTCGAGTGTAATTACAAAAATGCGTCGCAAAAGAATACCCAACATACCCACATCAAAAGTAAAGGGACCGAAATCAATTTCCCTTCCTTGGAGTATCTTGCGGACGTTGCGGTAGATAGTACAAAAAGAGATATAGCTAGGAAGTCGACATTCATCAATGCGCACAGATCGGTGGAAACATGGTAGGATGGCCGAAGTCAAACACTGGGTGCAGGGGACCATGTTCTTTTGCAAAACGAGGTGAAAACACAGTAAGAATAATCCAATTTCTTTCAAAATTTAATTTGAATGTTTGACTAAAGTGAATGAAAATGAAAGTCAGAGTTCCTCGATCGTTATCCTTAGAAACTGTCGAATATTTTTCGATGTTGCCCACATGGAGTTCAACCTCTCTCTCAGCATGCTATAAGCTAGAGATTGGGTATGAAAGTTTGAAATTATGAACTTCAATAAACTTCTCTTCTCTCCATATAGTAGCCACTGTAAACTTCTGGAGCCCTAGGACCAACAATGGTTGTACAGGGCTCATATATGTCTGATCTGGACAATAATCAACATATTGCACTGATATAGATGCCGGAACCACATAAATACAGTGGCAGCCAAAACCGAATATCATATTAATTAAAAAAGCCAAATTCTCCAAAAATGTATGTTGTAGCTTAACATATCAGCTCATTTTTAACAGCAGCCTCAGCTGTGCAATGGGTATTAGCATGTAAGATAAGTACAAGAAATCAGACAGTCATTCAAAAGGACCTATTGCTGGCTTTTCACTAACAGTTTTGGTACATATCATTTCTTTCCCTTTCTGTTGGGCCCTACGGGTTATATATATGCGCGCTTCGACAGGATTTGCAATTTTGTTGAATTAGCAAGGATATGGAACTTAAGGTTACAACACTAGTAAGCATCCTTCGCTGAGACCTCTCTTCATTCTAGGGCGATAAAGATTCTTGACGTATGCCACATGCTGCCAGCACATTTTGATGACGAAAGCTACAAGAAACACACCATATTTATTCGAGGACTCATTAAAGGCACCTCAGAATAATACTCCATCTATGTCACTTCCTGTCAAATTGTCCTGCTCTTATAAACCAAAACATATGCAGACGAATCCTCGCCTATGATCCGATCAGCAGGCACAGCGACAACGATTCACTTACAAACTCACCTCCACCGTCAAGCGTACTTAACTTTTCCTTGGGGAATAACGAGACCTTGTCGTCGTCAAACTTGTACCAATCCTCATCGTCCTCGTCAAGTTCCATTGTGGGCACAGGCGTACTTGTTCCGTCACCAGCACCAGAGGGCTTTGGGCTGGAACCCTTGATAGGGTGGAAAACGCTCTTCTTGGCGAAGCCGATGTAGTGTCCGGCATCGGCCGCAGGTCCCTTGTGTGTTACAATCGCTGAGTAGTGAAAAATAGTACGTCAACCAAGTACGATATGCACGACGATAACATAGTGGACTCACCAACGAGATCGTATAGCCCACTGATGCTAGCACCAACATCGCGCTTCACATCCTCACTGATAAGGGGCTCGAGTTCCTCCTTCTCCTTCGCCCTATAGACACTCTCATCCTCCAACTCACCACCAGCAACAGTCTTGCCTTGTTCAATGACCGCATCCGAAGTAGGACCACTGATAGGCACCACAGCCGTCACGTCGCCCATCTCGACGTCGACATTTTCCGTGGCTCCAGGACGAGACGAGGTGGGCGGAGGCGCGTTCTTCGTCCTCTTGCGTACCTTGTGTCGCTCCATGCGCTCTTTCTCGATTTCTTTGAATTTGCGGCTCGCGGGGAGCAATTTTGCTCGGAGATCGTCCGTCGCGAGATCGAGGGCGTCGAATTCGAGAGGGAACTTCACTTTGCGCTGGAGGGAAGGCAAGTTCGGGATGAGTGGGAGCGAGAAGAGCAGTGACAAACCATGATCTTGGCTTTCTTCTGAATGTCTTGTCGCCACGCGAAGCGGACCATATGTACGACGAGGTAGCCCGGAAGCCTTGTTAGGCGGGATTTTTGGGAGTAGACGGCATCGCGACCAAGAGAAGGAGAGCGTTTTTCGACCTTTTGGTCGAGAGACTGGAGAAGATGTGAGTACAGTGGATCACGGTCAGACTGTATTGAGCAACATGCATTCATTATTCCCGTAACCATAAAGTTTGTGGAGATATTAATATTACATTCAATTTTGAGCACGCTCTCTGTCGTAACCGATGATGGTTCTTCTGGAGCCTCATCACAAGTCAGTCTGACAGACAGACCGTCAATCAAAAGTTTTTTTGTCATTTCGAATTGGTTAACTCAACTCCCTGCGCATCTCCCCCATGAGATATTGTTCCACGAACTTCTTCGTATCAGCTGTCGCTTGTGGTGATGTACCAGACGAAGAACCATCCCCATTAAGACCGGGAACGTTTCGTAGAGTGTTGATAATCTGTCCAAAACATTCTTCGGCATCTGCATAAATACTATCAATGGAAAGCTGATGATGTCATCGAGAAGCATGACATTTACCTTGTTGCGCGTATGTCCCTCCAAGTTTTCCCGAGCGATCGACCTCCGCAAATTGAGGATTGACCTGAGGAATGAGGCTAGAGTTAGAATGGGGGGAAGGCAACTTTGAATCTTTGAAAGTGACCTGACGCAGCGTGGAGAGGAAGGCGACAGGCGTTACAGTGTCTGATGTGCGCGCCATGCTGGCGTAGAGATCACGAAGGGCGGCAGGAAGAGGCGTTGCTGATTGAAGGGAAGGGCTGAATAACAATGAGCGTGATTTTCTGGAAAGGAAAAAGGTACGAGTTGACATACGCAGTCAGAGCGATCTGAAGTTCAGGAATAGCGCGTAAAGCTTGTACAGAGGCATTCATGTAGCAAGTGTTTCCAAGACTGCAGTCATCAGCCATTTTGTGATTTGTTAAGTAGAAGATGCGACATCCTTACTTGCGAAGACCGACTGGCTTGGCAAGCTAGAGAGACATGTCAGAATAATGTGACGAAAGGGAACGTAAGAATCACAGCTTCAGCGAGCTCCTCGTCGCCCAGATCTGTATTATTCTGTGGGTACTAGAGAATTTAATATTTCTTGCTTATTTACCTTCGAGGAAGACAGTCGGCTTTGCCGGTGGCTTTGGGAGTTCACCAGCAGCACCAATGACCATGAAAGTCTGCCCTGCCTTGGGACCAATTTTCTGCCATGATGAATCATCCTGTGCAAGCCAACTTGAGTTCAAACTAGAGAAGAAAGGGTTGAGATCTACCTTGAGAACGCCACCCTTGACCATAACTTTCATGCGGTCGACAGGAACGCCGGTGGCATGGTAGACGGCATCTTTGAAGATGGTTGGAGGGAGATCTGGTTCAAGAGTGAGATCGTGTATTTTTCCAGCGTGCTTGATGTGCACAGCAAGGGGAGCCATAATCAAATCGTCAGTTCAGTCAATTCAAGCGACGCGTCCCCATTCTGTATGGCCCTGTTTGTCTACACCTTCTCTGCTATTTGTTACTGTGTAGATCTAAGGCCGTTCCGATCATTATCCAACTTGGAGAATTTTATTTGTGAACCTGCAAAATTGCAACATGTCCCCTCAATCCAAGATTCCTCCCTCTGAGGATGACCTGAGAACTGCCTTGATCGCGCTAAAAACCAGATATCCCGGCTTTGGTATTGTCAAAACCCATTCCATCTTGCTTGCAAGTTATCCCAACTGGGCTGTCAGCGAAAAGCGTACGCGCAAGGTCCTTCAGAGTGAAGGGCTCGTTCTCGATTCACTGAGCCCTCAGGCAGCCGACTTTGTTTACCCTACATCACGCCTCATACCCAATCTAGATATCTCAAAGTGGTCGAGCAAGGTGCAGGTTAGATACTACGATAAACGCAAGGGGAAGGGTTTAGTGGCGACGGAGGACATTGAGGAAGGCGAAGCGATCTGGAAAGAGGATCCCTTTGTTCTTGCTCCTGAATGGTACGTGGCCCTCAATCTTCGCTATGTATCTGTAATTCACTCTGTATAGGGATATATATAACTTGCAAGTCTCGTCTGCTGCCTGCGGCTACTGCTCAACTCCGCTAGATATGTCCTCGCCTCTGACGCAGCCCTGTCCCTCCTCGTCCTCTTCCTTGTCACAAGCCCTCTGCTCGATTCGTTTCTGCAATCGTCTATGCTTGTCGCGTTCGGCCAAGCATCACCCGCTCTTGTGTTCCTCCCAGAATCCGGGCTGCATACCGCTTCTTCAAATGATTAAGGAAACACAGTGGATGGCTCTTCACGCGCTCTCACAGTGTACGTCTCGCGTTTTACTCTCAGGTCAACGGAGTGTGGAGGAGGAAGACCGTGATTGGAGAACTGTGATCGGATTTGCAGAACTTGGCCTTGAGGAACGTTACAAGTATGGTTTTAGACCGTAAGGATCCGTGTCTTGCCTATATATATTTACATATTGAAAGATTTGCAGTTCCGGAGCACCTGAACCGGATCGAGAGTCTTGGAAGAAAGCCCATACGGTGTTTTTGCAAGCCTTCCGGTCGCCCCAAACCCCAGCAGACCAAAAAAGCCTTGCCAAGATCTTGAAGAAACCCATCAACCCTGCTATCGAGAAGGCAGTTTTTGATTATGATGGGTTTCTCAGGGGCTTGGGGAAAATGAGTCTAAGTGAGTAAACCGTTCTCTTGATCTCCCCGACGCGTCATGACATTTGAAAATGCGTATATCGAACCAGACTTGGAGGCGCACGGCGGTTTATATACCCTCCACTCGCACCTGAACCACTCGTGCACACCCAACGTCTCCGTGCGGCACAACGACCGTCGCACAACCCTCTCCCGCATCACAGTGATCGCCAAACGGCCTATCGTTGCAGGAGAAGAGCTTTTCGTGACGTATGTGAACCCGGAGATGGATGTCCGACGACGCAGACGTGAACTCCAGGCGTGGGGCTTTGGGGAGTGCAATTGCGTGAGATGCTTGCAGGAGGCGAAACATATGGAACCGGATGACGAGGGGATGGATGATCTCGCGGCTGAGTTGAAGGCGAGCTTGGGAGTGATGTGAGGTAATTGAACGTAGTGATCAAGGGGAAATACAGTATAGGTGCGTTGTACATTTTCCTCATCATCCTCATGAAACTCAGGCTTGCGGCAGTGTTAGATTATAAGAATATTGATGAAATACCAGTCATCCTCTTGCTATCTGGTAAGCTGTGTACGAGCAGAATGTCAGACGCTGAAGCGTTGTGCTCCCAGTTGAGACGCAAACACTCGCATAGCTGTGCTCCCTTTCTAACGTCTCAGGTTTGTCTAGCTTAATTTATGCTGAATCTCTCCTTCGATTGATGCCTGGTACGGGTGTTACTTTCGAAAAAAGTTTCTTGAAATTATCCCTTTTATCATTCACTTCTACGCTTAAATCATACAGAAGAGAAGTCATATTTACTATCATCTCATTTTCCGTCCTGAGGTTCAGAATCGGACATCTTATTGATCTCTGGTTGTACTCCCCAGTATCCAGGATAACAGTATAAAAGTAGCATTGTCCCCGGTGAGATGAGGTGAGTGCTGCTCCTAATTTTGACGGGGTCTGCTCCACTCGACGCGTTGCGGAGCTCCTGCAGGGGTTCTCAGCTGACGCGGACCAATTTACGGAGTACGAATTGAGCTTTCAGGCCAAGGGACCAGTGGTCCCTTCCCCCAATTAACAAATCAACAAATTATCATGGTAAGCGAAAAGGACCAAAGTATCGGATAGTTACAATAAGAAAAGGGAGTCCTTCTAGCCGCTAGTTTCGGATAGGTGTAATCCGAAACGCGAGTGAGTGTATGTGGTAAATTACAGACTTTCTAAAATAACAATAAAAAAAACTGATACTACATAGATAGTATGATAAGACAAGGGAGCCTTTATTGAACACATATTTCAAACTCACTCGAAAAATAGAGCAAGAATCCGCTGACGGGAAGCAGCAGCGAAGTATGTCCGCCATCGATGCGGCTAACAAAATCGATTCTACATAGCCCACGTCCACCGAGTTGCCCAAGACCCTATTGACTCCGTGCTGAACAGCCCTCTAGATGGGCACAACGATGGTTTTTGCGAACTTACTGATCGGCGACTTGTCTGGTGAGATTCTGCGCGTCTTTAGGACCTGGATGTTGGTTCAGGATACCAGTGTTCTTTTCCCAGCTCAGGTGACCCGTTTGCTGGCCCGACGCTAAACGAAAAGACATATCTTTTCCCTACGCACACCATGGAGGGCCAGAAGAAAACGTATGGCTACTCTGTAGCGCACACACAGGCGAAAGACTGTTTTGTTCTTTTTCTCGATTTGCATGTTCACTGGTAATTCAAGCAATCGTCGGATATGCTTAAGATTCTCAAGGCAGGCATGTCGCCATGAAGGCACTATTATTCGTAAGCGACGAATATCGGATCCTCAAACACCTTTGAAATCAGGGAGTACCAGATAATTTCCAAAATGTAATACCCGCCCTTGACATCCATACGAGGGTCATTGGCTTGCTATCATGCGTCGGTCCGTGGCTTCATTACACTTGGGAAAAAAGAGCATTTCAGTACATCTAGATGGATCTCAATAATCGCGTCGCGTCAGTGTATTGGCGCTCCTGTATCGACGTACACGAAACTGAGTGATATTGTCTTTATCCAGACCAATACTCGTACCTAGCACACGTCGGTTTCTGATATTCAGATCCCTTGGAACCAGGCTATCGAACTATGAGGGAAGTATACCACTTTATCAGCTGCCTCTTAAAGGCCAGGTGTCGGTTGCTCACGTCGCAAACGATGACTGACCTTACAGAGTTCAACCTATCTCCATTCGCACAGAATAGTACATGGATTGCGTCTTTACGTTTCTTTGAGCGCTTACATACAAATGACCTCCAGGACATCAAGGCAGAAAAACACACTCGTCCATTACTTTAATGGGTCTAACGCCCATCGCGCGTCTCTGCGTATCCAGCAAAAATTGACCTATGCGCTGTTCGACTTTGGCCATTCGACCATGGTTCCGCAATATGTACGTAGCGATGAATGTCGACTTCTTAGCTATATCTCTTTTCGTACCTAACCAATGCAACGTCCACATGATACTCCTCTTGGGTCAGGTTTACATGTTTTTTCTGCGGACGTTCTTGAAGATGACGTCTCGTCAACTGCATTCGCCATTTCACCCGTCATGATGTCTAATCATTTCTTGTTTTCCATGCAGACGTTACATCATCCATCTATCTACTCTCCTTCACAGTTCCCACTTGTCCTTCTCCGCGTAGAAGTCCTCGCATGCACCCTTCCTGCTCTCTGAGTTCGAAAAAGATGGGTTGGGCAGCGTCCAACGGAGACGGGAAGAAGATTCGGCATGGGCATGGATTTAGAGAAGATCAAGGGTGTATATCTTTTTCTCGGTTCGAGAGCTGATACTTACGTTTTTTTCTCCCTACATTCAAAGCATAACAACCCGACATCTGGGTCTCCCACCATTACCCTCCTCCTCAACATGACTGAATACATGTTTGTCATTCTAGCGTGGATCCATTGGTGCCGATGCAGTGCTCTTTGAATGCCTTAATCGTTTCGATATCTTGGTTATTCGCAGCCGCCTTCAAATCAAAAAATTGGGAGGTAAGCAGTGTATTCATTGTGGTTGTAGTCCTTCATATTTGGCGCGTCGGCATCCGTGGCGCAAAAATTAACTTGTTAGCAATCATTTTCTTGTTTATATAACGAGCTACGAATAACATATTGTTTGTGCTCTAAATACAAGACATAACAAAAAGCACAGAATTCCCATAAATAAACGCCAACAATTATTCAGAAAGTAGAGTCCTCTGCAGAATTTCCGCATTCACTGCGTGGACTTTAAGACATTTTTGGAACAATTTTCTGTCGATGTCAAACTGGACTCGACTGGCAAGATGTTGTCCAGCGACCAAAGCCTTGATAACACTAGCTATCCGTCGTTGTTTATGGACATTGATCAGGGGCTCGAGGTGCATTGATGGCGGTAAAGGTGTCAGGGCCGTAAACACCTCGGGGTGCGCGGGTGCGTCGAAATTTGAAGTGTCGGGGTTTATACCGACTACTTCTTCAGGAGCTGTAGGGTCAATTAGATCTGGAAGTCGACTATGGCGCTGGAGTTGAGACAGATAGACACCTAAAAGCAGATTCAACCAAAGTCTATATCTAACATACATGATAAGACCGACCAATGAAAGGGATACAGGCCGTGGGTAATGCAGGGCGCTCCGCGCTAGCCTTGCCTTTACCAGGTTGGGTGTCACCACCGCTCATGACAGAGGCTGTCTTCGAGTGAACATCGAGTGGCTTAGCATCGACAATCGATGCGACCGCTTGACGAATGTGTATAAAGTCATCGGCACTAGTTGCGAATGCTTTCAGGTCCCTGTACATACGGCTTTCCCACATGCCTAGACGGCTCCAGCCAGTCCGCTTCATCGCCCTTGCTACCCAATCACTGCCGAGCCCGGTAATAATCGCAACTAGAGTGCTGAAATTACACAGCCGGTATGATTTCTAAGCATACGTCAGCATTCCATCAGTCTTGAAGTTACGGTCATGTACCCATGCAATCCGAATCAATTTGGCCACTACCATAGGGCGTTCATTGGGTGACGCCAAAACGACCTCCGAGATTGTAAAATTAGCCATCAGATTGAACCGAGCCCGAACAGCACCAAGAGCACTGGTTTTGTGAGGATATCTATGTTCAACCTTCCAGCGTGCTCTGTCTTTCAAGTACTGTGCCCAATCCAATACATCGACTTCTTGACAGTTCATCCAGTCATCCAACACAAGTTCCTCGAATTTGACTCCTATGAAGAGCTCTCTATCAATCATGGCAAAATGCTCAGCAAGGTCAGCAGCCCGAAACATGAGGACAAAGGAACGAGTTTTTGTGTTTTCTCGAGGCGAGAAATCTGCGGCCGGATACATAAGGACAAAGGAACGAGGCTTGATAGTCTCCCGCGGCGGAACAGATGATACTGAAGGGTTTGCATTGGCGGAAGACGATGTCGATGAACGAGAGGGCAATCTGCCTTGTATGATTTCAAAGGGAACAGCTTCCTCGACAGTAGGTTTGGCATCTGTCGAACGAGCTGGTGAAATTGGCCCAGGAGTTACCATAGCATCCCTCGACTGGATAGAGACAGGAGTCTTTACCACTTCCTGTATTCCCTCTTCCTCAGTGGAACTGGAATGGCCCGTGACAGAAACAATTTCATGGTGTATGATTGTAGAATCTTGATCAAAACTATCGTCATTACGGCTGTTCCCGTATTGTTCCTCGTCTGAATCGTCAAGAAATGGAGGTTGTTCGTCTGAATAGTCACCAGCCGCCAAACGTTCTTGGATTGTACGCACCCAGCCATCAACTTTGGACGCCTTCTCCAGCTCTTTCTGGGGATTGATCTGACCTTCCAACCGGCGCAACGCATCTTCCACATCACCCTTTTCCTCATCATCGCTCAAGGAATCAACGAGCGCGTTGATTTGCCACTGGTGAACAGCCCCTCCGAGTCCTATGGCCGATGCAGAAGAAGCATGAGAGGAAGGGGCAGAGGCTATTGATTGGGAAGTTAAGCCCAAAGACGAGACAGTGTCTCTCCTCACGAATTCAAAATCACGACGCATAGGCAACTTCTTGGGCGGGCGCCTCAATCCGGCGCTAGGACCAGCTTCAACCTCGTTGAAGTCCGAAGAGGTATCAGAAAGGTCATCGATCGAGATGACATCGAATTGCCAATGTGACCGATCCAATCGCGGAAAAGTCGGTGGGCCCTTGAGAGGCTCACCAAAGGAGTCAGTTGACGTTGAAGACCGCAGAGACACCTGGTCGATGCTGGAAGAGACCGTACTCTGGTTTTCCACCACATCTGTCCCTGCAAATGCCACAGAAAGGCCTGGAGGAAGCCCAGGTTCGATACAGTTGGATGGTGGTCTAGTTGATCTCTGGGCTAGTACAGGCTCAACTATCTTCGATTCAAGTACCACCGCTTCAATGACTTCCTGTTCAGAGATGTCAACGTTTCGGGCAGCCAGATTCGCAATGGCTGGGGGTGTAGGTACTCGTGGAGGCTCGGGTGACAATGGTACAGGCACATCCACGGTCTGCAACGGTACTAAAGGTTCCGAGGGCTCAGTCAACTCAAGGTCAAACGCCGAAACATCTGCACAAGGCGCAACCGCTGTCCTTGCAGGCGGGTTCGGGAGGTTCCACGCGTTAAGCGTACGCTTCCACCTTCCCAAACGTCCAATAGTCTTCGTGATAGCGCGCGAGACCGCACTCCGGTGCGACGGTAGCGCCTGCGCCTGTGAGGTCACAGACAGATCCGTACTAGAGCCGGGCCCGGGGGCATGGTCCGTGCGTTGTAGAATATGGAGAGAAGAAATGGGTATAGATGTGGGCCGAGTTGGGCTGACATGAGCATTGACGCCTAAATGGGCGTTGGCGATGTCATGTGAGAAGGCCTGTGAGGGATCAATAGGTGAGACACCTTCATCTGGCAGGAAGTCGAGGTCCACGTCGGAGTCATCGCCCTCGCTGAGTTTCCTCGTCGCAGCAGCGAACCTGGCACCAAGTACATGGTTCTCCACAGGTTTTGAGGAGATTGACTTCCGAAATTTGGGTGATGAAGTCGCAGGAAGGCGTGTATGCGCTTGCTTGCATTCTTTTGCAACCTTGGTCAACTTCCGCACGATGCCCTGATTTATGAAGCACAAGTTCAGGAAAATCATTCTTGTCGCGCACAAAAAGGATGATACTCACCAAACCATCAACATGCTTCCTCAATATGGGATCACGAACTAAAGAATTTAACCAATTTGCCATCAAAAGTCGAAGTTCGCGGTTTGGTATAAAGTCGACGGTAAAAAAGGTCAAAAGCCAGTATCGGATCGCAACAAAGGTCCGTACACGCACGATCCGATGAACACGCTCATCCTTCAGTGAGGTCGACTGCTGAAGAGCCCAATGAAATCGCGCGATGAGAAGATGTAATAGGTCTATGGAGCTAATATATGTCCGGTAAGTGAGAAAGAAGTCAAGGAGCTCATCATAATTCAAGTCACTCGTGAGTTGCGCAATCCACCGTTCAATCGTTGCTGCAATGAGAACCTTCTGTGTCTCTCCTGCCGAAATCCGTGAACCCGAAGGTTCCATGGCCTTGACCTTGCTTGCACGCCTCCTGGAGAGAGACGATGATCGCACAGAAGACAAGTCCGTAACAGAACCGTATTCGAGAGACTGGTCGTCGAAGTTACGATCAGATTGAATTTCGCCCCAAATGACAAAACGTGGATCATCTCGTGGGGCGGCACTCTCATCCGCAGCCAGAGACAGCTTGATGACCGCAGTCGATTCAGATTCATACGAAAGCTTGTCGAGCCTTGGAAGACCTCTATAGTTCTGAAGGACATCGAATACTTCTGTTGAATATCGAGAGAGAAGAACTGGTTCAGACGCAGGCTCGGTTACTGGCTCATATGCGGACTTGGATTCTGGCTTTGACACCAGCACTGGTTCAGGTGTCGCTGGCAAAGTAGATTCGGGGGTAATCGAAGTTGGAGTCGTGTTATTAGGTTCAGAAGGCGAAGTTGAAGGATAAACGCGCAATGCTGAAGGCGGGCGATTGGAGTCTGGGTCATCAAGGTACTCCATTGCCAAAGAGGACTCTGGTCCTGATCGTTCGATAGGAGGGTCATCAGCCTGTCGAGCAGTGAGCCCCGATTCAAACGACTGAACCTCGCGTAGGTGTCGAGGAACTGGTAATAGGTCTGAATCTCCGGTATAGCTACTCTTGCGGGATGGTGAATCATAGTAAACACCGTGCCCGAACGGGTAGGGGATCATGGCAGGAGACTTGAGGTGGTCATGTGTTTCGTGTGGTGATTGTTCGTCAGAGATCAAACTATTCGTAGAGATACTTGCAGAGGCCGTAGGAGGTGGATACCAATCCATAAGTTGTCCGAAGAGGTCTACAGTAGTAGTGTTGCGGACCACAGTTAAAAATGGAGATACGTCAGCATTGGTAACACTTCGAGAATGGAGGCGCCCCGCTGTCGGAGAGGCCCAACCAGGAGCTCCGTCATTTTCTGCACTGACCATGTCAGATATTGACCGAGTCTTCCGAAGCTTTCGAGGGGCCGAGGTTTGGGCTGTGTTCGATTTTGGATTGATACCGTTTTTGAAGATGGACGAAAGATGAGGGTGCATGCTGATGCGTGATCGGTGCTTGGTACGGAGGGAGGGAGAAGTTTCGTTCGATGTGACAAAGGAAGTGATGCGCGCCTCGATCTTTGCAGCGTCAGCTGCTGGGGCAGATAGTTCGCGGTGACTGGTTAAGCGGGCAAAATTAGAGTAAATGACGAGGTGACAAAGATGGACACGCACCCCACACGGAACATCTGCTTCCCATGCTGGTTTACAAATGCCGTGATGGCACAAGGAGAACGGACATCCTTCCCAACACCAAGCACTTGGTCCCAATATTTCTTCAATTCCCGGGCTGCGTGTCCCGAGGCTGTCTCAACAAAACTCCTGTCGGCTGTTGAAAGTGATCAAAAGCAGCATAAGAACGGATATGACTCAACGCACGAGCAATATAGAAATCTGCATTTGCAAGATCAGGTGAAACACTGTGCATTTCAACTAACTCTTCTTGCAGAACGAATGAGGATTGGGATGGATCGTTCAGATGGGTTGGAACGGGTAGCATCATGGTTTCTGAGGAAAGGTCAAGTACGTCTAGAGGTTCTGGAAAAGACGGCTGGATTACAATCGCTGGATTAGCAGCATCATGAGAGGTCATAGTGGGCAGAGGAGGCGTGTTTTCGTTAAAGTCGGGCTGAAGTGTCGATATTTTGACCTGAACACTAGGGGGAAAATGGTAACAAGTGCAAGAAGTTAATTGGCCATGCTAATCTTCAGGATCAGTTGGGAGAGAAAGTAAAGGAACAACCAGATTCCAGCCGGCAAAGAGAGATTATGAGTGTCACCCAGTCAGTCAGAGTCTGCCACCAACGGGCTAGATAAGTACAAAGAGAGAGCAAAGACGTATGCAAAAGGGCTCGAAAGGAGGACGGTCTTGTCAGGAGTGGCCCTTGTCACAAATACTTCAGGATTAGTCATCCATTTATATGTACATCACACAGCCCTGCGCATAGACAGTGGGCCCGTGGTCATTCCAAAGCTGTGCATGGACAGCAAAAGAAAGCAAGACTCTCCATCATACTCTTCCGTAAAGTCCGCCACCGTCAAACTCGTCTGGCAGCGAGTATTTTTTCCAGAGCGGATATCAGGGTCGGGGTCCTTACTTGTCCTCACGTGTTGTGACACCTCTCGATGTCACGGTCGCGTCGCGCTTAGTTTGCCTCTATCCTTTCTTGTGTCTTTTCTTTCACAATGTCTATTGTAACAATTAGAGTCAGTGGAATCCCCATTCAATCTCCTAGTATCACTGAATATGGCCTAGAACGTCGAGTTCATCAATAACCCAGCTCGCTTTTCAGACGTGTATCGATTTCGTGTAACTTTTGAGTGTATAGCACCACTCAAGGATGGTGCGTAATCAGGTTCTTCTGGATAAACTGATATTAACATATCTCTCTAGATCTAGAATGGAAACTCATCTACGTTTCGTCGCCAGGTGACGAAGACCTTGATCAAGAGCTGGATGACTGTCTTGTCGGACCAGTCCCGATTGGCGTCAACTCTTTCGAGTTCGAGGGCTCAGCGCCAGACCCATCAAAAATACCTGCAGAGGACGTCCTTGGCGTCGCAGCGCTTATATTGACAGGCTCGTACAAGGACCAGGAATTCGTGCGCGTAGGATATTACCAGAACACAGAATATGACAACGATGAGATGAAAGAGACACCTCCTGCACAAATCATTTTTGAGCGGCTTGTGCGGGAAATCAGTGCAAAGCCACGAGTGACTCGTTTCCAAATTAAATGGTACGTCGTCCGGTCCAGGTCTAAGTGTTTTTGTCCTCAAGAAACGGACATGACAGGGACGTTCAACCCCCAACACAGGGGGCTTCTGCGGGAGCAGCAACGTCTGCCGCTGTGCCATCGGCGAATGATCTCGATGACATGGACGTCGACAACAAGCCGTCTTCATGACACCCGTCTCCTCGACCCCATGGAGTTCACTAAGACTTGTCCTCTTCTTTCTTTTGAACAATGTATCATCATACCTAATTGAAAAGCCGTCTGCACGACCCGGGATTGTTGCAAACAATCAAGATATATCTATACCATTTGCTGATTCAATCCAGCATGTTGTGTCTATCAAACGTGATCTTGATGTATTATATGAATCACCTGTGCAGGGAAGTATGATAGGAAAGATCCACTGGTCCTTGGTCAATATGATTCTAAAGTTATGCACGTCTAAATATGAATAAGGGATGAACAATCGGCAGACATGTATTCGTTTGTGAGTTGCAATTGAGCTGATGTTAAACATCTAGGTCGACCATCGCGTCCCCAGGTTGCTGTTCGGAAGGATGCTCAGGTAGCTCGTCTGCTGAACTGTCAAGGTCGCACAGAGTCGTGTCCACATTCTTGGAGTTCGGAACTACGACGTTTGAGCGTTTTCGATGCCCGGGTCTTGGTCCCAGTTCGATGTCTTTTCTTGAGGACTGAAGAGCCTCCAATGACCGTAACTGAAAACTATAGGCATCCAGATCATCAGGAACATAGATATCGAATGCTTACTTTCTTCTGAACTTCCGAATCTCCCGGCCCTCTACGTTGTCCTGACATGGCAATGGGATCGAACCCAAGATTTTTAAGCATCTCAGCCGTATATGCATTCTTTGTCGTCACAGGAGCCCCCTCTGCACTCCCTTCATTTCTTTCCCTCGCTTTCCCCTTCTGATTCCTCCCTTCAACCTTTCCTTTTCCATCCATTCTCACACCGGCTTCCCTCGCCTTCATAACGGCCTTCATCCCGGCCTTGTCCCTCTCCAGTAAAGTCATCAAGGCACGATCAGCTCTTTTCGACGTTTTCCGCGCAGCTTTCGCTTGTCCCTCCCGTCCGATATTCTCGGTGGTGAACAACGTCCGTGAGTCGATTTTAGAGTCATTGACAATATGTCCCGAGACAATGTACGTAGAGCTGCCAGCGACCGGCTCTGGTTTGAGGCCCCACTGCCTCCCAGGGTCATATGCAGGCTTGCGTTTCGGTGCAGATGTTTTAGATAGACCCATAGTTCTGTTGTAATGTTAGAGAATATCTACAGAAACATTGGATTGTGGAATGAGGAAAAATCACGTACCCCATAGAGAACTCAGCGCGCCCTGCACGCCGCCGCTCTACCGCGTGCTGTACGTGGTATTCACATACATCACTAACACGCTTGTCCACCCAACTGCCGCAGACTGTGTTATCTCGTTTGAGAACGGTACACATGCCGAGATCGCGTGCTCGACCGATGTTCATGATAGACGAAGCCGATTCTGGGGTGATAGCCAAAATATTGTTTTCAGGGTGTGGACTGTCATTTGCTCTCTGAGACAGAGACAAAGATGAATATCGTTTTCAATATTTCACTGAACAAAATCCTCACTTGATAGGGTTTTAGAATTCGTGGATTGAGGAGAGCAATAACATCCCCTTCTTTTAGCTTCGACATGGACTCGAACGCACCACGGCTGCCACCTCTGTAGATTTTGCGGGGTTTACTTTCCCCATCTTCCGAAACAGATCAAAACTATCCGACTCAAAGAGTAACAACGAAAGAAACGCATCACCGCGTAGAACAGCCTTCCCACCTGTCGCTGATGAGGAGGACCGCGAGCGCGAGCCAAAATCAATCAACTTAAGATTGACATATTTCTTCCCAGTAGGTTTGACTGCCTCCTCATTGGCCTGCCCCTTCCCTTTCCATTTGCCCTTCTTCTCGGCTTCATCGCCTTCCTCAGGACCTGCCACTACGGGTGCTTTGCTGTATCTGAGAGGACCACGTTCAGCAACTACAGCAATGGTAATCCAGTCACCAGGTACTGGCACATCATAACCGAGTTTGTCCGGGAGAAGGCGGATTTGAGAATACAGTTGTGATGGCGAAAGGTAAAAACGACCAGTCAAATGATTCTGAAGATCCTCGTGGGAGACTGTACGGAGACTAGTTGCAAATCAGTCTTGGAGTTGGACAAATAGGTTGTTCGTACGATAAACGAATACCGGAATTTGGTTCGAGGTTGTCGAAATTTGGGTCGTCACTTGGGGGAATGTGGTCGATCGGTCCCGGTTCAAGTTCCTCAATAAGAGCTAGACTATCATCCCTTTTAGGTACTGAAGATTGCTCAGATGTATCGCGTTCAATATTTCTGATGAGGGTAGGAGGCCTTTCTGCAAAACCAGAAGACCGTACGATAGTAACGTCCCTTTCACTATCCTGCTGCGCACGACTCGCCTTCGCAAGACGAACGAGTAAATTCGAGGCTGGAGGCTTGGCGAACTGAGGTTCCACGGGCTTAGGACACGACGTAGTACTAGTAATAACTCCAAAGGGGTCGTAATGCCGAGCACTGCTCTGTCCACGCTGTGTAACATGTGAAGGTCGATGGCTAAGCTTAGGTTTCTCTGTAACTTGCTTCAGATCAGGTTATACTTTAATACACGTGGCTTACTAGGGGAAGGTGTAGAAGGTACTAGTGTCGCAACATCTGGTCGCTTCCGTTTGGGGGATATTGGTGGCGACGGGGTCACAGTCGCCTCAGGAGGAAGTTGTTGGAGCCTGACCTGCAGCCGCGCTATCTCATTCAGTATGTCGTCCCTATTTCGCTTTTCTCCTGCTGATCTGCCCGTGGATGACTCCATCGGAGGAGTAAGGCGAGTAATCCACAGCGAGTCAACGCGACCCGTGACGCGTTGTTTTCACTTTAATATGTGGCCCAATAAATACGATTTTGAAACTCAGATACAAGACCGCGCAAGCATTTCCGCGGCCAGGGTGATGGAAAGTCGTGATCTAAGTGTTGAAAAACGGGGTAATTAATGTGAAGGCTGCGAACTTAGTTGTATGACATGGGAACGTATTTCGAACGTGTTTCACAATCCTAAGATTGGACAAGTGCAAGCGGGCATAGCTAGACACAATGGACCGGCATTTGCCGCACATTGATGCTCAAGCAACAATTGGCTTGCAAGGTTGCACAAACATTGCTCACCTTACTGTGCTTGACCTTGAGTCATCACATTCAAGGAATCAAATCTCCACCTGCGACCCATCTTCTCTCGATGATTTCCTCTTGTGCGGCCACAGAAGTAATCGACTTACAAGCTGATGCCGTTGTTCTGGCCCAGAAACTTGGATCAAAGATCCACTTCCTCGAAGCAGCTCACGAACTCAATACTTGCAAAAATGTACCTTCATTTTATTTTCGACGCCACGGTAGAAAGGTGATTCAATCACGCCAGCATATATATTTTTTTTCTCGTGCTGATCTCTGTGCCACAGATAATAGCGCTGATCGAGGTAATAACCGATTCTTTGTCTCCTGACAAAAGAGTCCTCAATTCTCCTATCTTATATGATGAAAGATAGCAAGAAAGACGCTTCTTACAATGGGAATTCAACTCTACCCTTTCAGTCCTTGTCCTCCCCTTTTTGTCCAGCTTAAAGCCGCATACATAGATCTTCTCTTTTTGCTGAAGGAACGCCTGCGTGATATAGACCCTTCTCTAGAAGGTAACTGACTCCGAATAGTATTCCTTTCTTTCTAATTCTCGCCTTTAATGACTCGTCGATCCTCTAGCACGAGTAAATAGCTTACTTTTTCCTTTGCACGCTGAATCGTATGTCGCGGCCAAAGGCAAACCCTCCTCATACCCCTTTTCTCGTGTTTCTCCTTCCTTATTGGCGGGCTCTACATCAAGCAACTCGCGACGCTCGGCTGATACTGCATCTGCCACTTTGATGCCCCGTGAGTTGATTGATGGACACGTAGCCAAAATGGAACTGACGGATTTCTCGTGCAAAAGCTCCCCATTCTCATCCACTCGTGATTAATCTCACAAATAAGCGGAGGAGATATCCCCGCAGAAATATATACGGAGAGAATGAAGAAGCTTGTTCACGACGTCTTCGCGCCAATTATCCTGATGATAACGAACAGGAGAGGGAAATCCCTCCGACCCGCCTTTATGAACCTTTGCGAAGGCGCTTCGGAATCTTCTGCACCCCGAAATCATCCATGCATACATATCGGCAACCCGCAACTAGTGACCTCGTCCGGGACCTGACTCGTGGCGAATCCCGACTTATACCCGGTGGCGTGTCTCCACGCATGAAGAGTATCTCATTTCTCCAGCGTCGAAACTTCTGTAAGAGAGGTCCCTCCTCATTTGCGCCACTGTGCGACCTCTCTTCACTTTCCAAAATTGCGATTACTTCACTCAGCGCTTTATCTACCTTGCGCAGTGCACCTCCCATAAGATATGGGTTGCCAATATATGGATCAACATTCTGAATGATTGGGGTAAAAGGAGCTGCTGCTGCATTGAGCATTTCTGTGGAACTGAGACATAAAATAATCTACCTGATTGTGGGTCTGACTTGGGGAAAACCTGTGAAATATGCATCTGGTTTATTACATTGGTCCTTCGAGTGTCAAGTTATCCATTAACTAACCCTTCCCGGATTCTCTATCGTCGGTGAAGGAGGTAAGCCTATACCCTGGTTCGCCGTTGGAAATTTTCCATCCGCTAGTTGAACTAAAGTCGAGACATCCTCGTCGACGACATATATTACGCATGACGTACCTTCTCCTAAGGACATAACCACTATAGCTCTGCTGTAATGTTGTAGAATTTACTAAAAGACCAATGATGACTGCGTATTGGTTGAAGGAGTGTGACGCAGAGGATTTACATATGTTGACAACACGTTGTTCCAGATCGATCGCAGCCATATCATTGGAAGTGAATGAAAAGAACCCCGGGCCTGTAAAGCTAAATTTATAATTTCAAAGTGGGACCTTTGTCTGTCTTGGTTCTTGGTTGGTTGGTTATTTGGAAGTCCACGATCTAGAGACGCTGTCATTCGCATAGCCTCACAGAGAAATAGTCCAGCCCGAATATTATGGTATCAATCAGTTCCGTCGCATGGTCAATTAAACCCCAAGCCACTACTTAATAGATCAAGACAAGTTAATGTTGAGAGATAATCAGCACCCTCACATATCAGGCGTGGAGTTAGGAAAAGCATCTCGGCACGTGGATATTCAATCTCCGCATTTGAATTTTGACCCTTGAGTCATTGTTGGGCATAGCGGACTCGACAACATTCACATCTTGTTCCTCCTTGGCGACACAAACGATAGTGGAGAGACCTTTATATGGCTGGTGAAGAAACATTGCAAAAACGAGACGAAGAGCCGGAGTCGGAGGAAGACGAGGAAGAGGTTATTGACAACATCCCAAAGGTCGATATCGATGTTACAAAACTTACGCCCCTCTCTCCTGAGGTCATTTCGAAACAAGTGAGTACACTCAAAAATAAGTGATGAAAATACGGTCTGAAGCTGCTTCCGAGGCCACGATCAATCTTGGTAAGGAAAATATCCTCCTATCTTGCGAGTGTTGTCTGATCATGAATATCTAGGTACAATTGGCCATGTCGCGCACGGGAAATCGACGGTGGTGAAGGCGATCTCTGGAGTGATGACAGTCAGATTCAAGAACGAACTCGTTCGCAACATCACGATCAAGCTTGGTTATGCCAACGCTAAAGTATGAGATCTATTTCTTTCTGGGGTCTCTGAGTTTTACCACGGGCATAGATCTACAAATGCGAAAATGATGCTTGTCCGCGGCCAGGTTGTTACCGATCATACCCTTCACATAAAGAAGACAGCCCGCCTTGTGAACGTCCAGGGTGTAATCACAGGATGAAATTAGTCCGTCATGTATCCTTTGTTGACTGCCCTGGACACGATATTCTGATGGCTACGATGTTGAATGGCGCTGCTGTCATGGACGCTGCCTTACTGCTCATCGCTGGGAATGAAACTTGCCCACAACCCCAAACATCAGAGCACCTTGCTGCTGTTGAAATTATGAAGCTGGAAAATATCATTATTTTGCAAAACAAAGTCGATTTGATCAAAGAGGCGCAGGCCCTGGAACATCAAAAGAGTATAGCCGCTTTCGTAAAAGGTACGCAACGCCGCTTTCACCTTTGCAATGAAAAGATAAAACAATAAATTAGGGACCGTGGCTGAATCATCCCCAATTGTTCCCATATCTGCCCAATTGAAGTACAACATCGATGCAGTCAACGAATACATTGTCAAGCGTATTCCCATCCCTGTTCGCGATTTTACATCTGATCCTCGTCTCATCGTTATCCGTTCATTCGACGTGAACAAGCCTGGCGCTGAAGTCGATGACCTGAAGGGTGGCGTTGCCGGTGGATCCATTCTGACTGGTGTGCTAAAACTTGGACAAGAGGTTGAAATACGACCTGGTATTGTGACGAAAGACAGTGCCGGTCGGACCAGGTGCAAACCCATCTTCAGCCGAATTATGTCTTTACACGCCGAAAATAATCTGTTGTCCTTCGCCGTTCCTGGAGGTTTGATTGGAGTGGGCACCCGGATAGATCCTACTCTCTGCAGAGCCGATCGTCTTGTTGGACAAGTCTTGGGAGCTGTTGGTAAACTACCCAAAATCTACACTGGTACGAAGCATCTCAAGTCGTTTCCGTTTTAAATCCTTATCTGGTCGTTGTAGAACTCGAAATCAGTCTGTTCTTGCTTCGTCGGCTACTCGGCGTGAAAACGGAGGACAAGAAACAAACAAAGGTCACGAAGCTTGTCAAGAATGAGCTGCTACTCATCAATATCGGCTCAACCTCCACTGGAGGACGTGTGTTGAGCGTTAAAGCGGATCTAGCGAAGATCCAGTTGACTTCGCCCGCCTGCACTGAAGTTGGTGAGAAGGTCGCTCTATCTCGTCGTATCGAGAAGCATTGGCGATTAGTCGGTGAGTATAGTGTAGTCATTCACAAGGAAGATAAATTGACTATTGATTTAGGGTGGGGCAGCGTTCAGCGTGGGACAATCCTCGAGGTAGATTAGACGCGGTTTTGCATCCTTATTTTATTTCATTCCCGCTTGGAATATGCTCAAAAGTCGCTTTGGTCTGCCTGGCTTAAGTCAGTCTATAACTGATCTAACGTTGGTAAGGTGAGCCTGGCTTTTCGCAATCCAGAAGCCAACATCACGATTCGTGAAATCTCCCCGGCCAGCAGCAAGGTCTTTCACAAGCAAAGTTTTTGTCATGGCCGGTACATCTTCACGTCAACAGATTGGCAGGGTGGGCAAAATGTTATTCCATCTCTAATGTGTCTTTTTCCATGATCACCAGCAGCCAGAGAAATGGCATAACATGTTTCTCAGACCCTTTTACTCTCGGGAAGAGGTTCCCGCATCGGTAGTGTGGGTATACCTTGTAACTCCGATGAAATGGCTAAGCTTTACTATGCATCATTTTCTGGTCATCAGGGCAGAGTAGGTCCCACGACATGGGAGGAATACGTAGAAACCTTTCCCGCAAAAATCAGCTGGAGTCTACATTCATCGGTATTTAGCGTATATGTTCTTGGGGTCCAAGCATCCTTCACCTCCATTGTTGCGGCTTGGTTTCAGGGGTGGCTAGCCTGAGCCAAGAAATCAGTCAGACAGAGATATATACGGAGTGGGTGTGAACATATGTATGCTCTGGGTACCTTTCCCATCAAGTGTCTACCATCACATCCGGTCAAACAAGAGTTTTCTAGAAATTCGATGATATCTATGTGTTTCAACCCGAATTTGGCCCAGTATCAGACAGAATCGGATGCCGAGGCCATCATTCTACTTGCTCTGAGTCCTCCTGTCAGGTTACTCAACAGCTTGTCATTGTCATCCGGGTCATCGCCATCTTTCATCGGGACTCGTTCAGATGACGAGTCTCATCCACTTGCTCATGGACGTTTGGAAACATTTGAAGTCTCTTAACTGCATGATCATCTCCCCTCACCCAACAAAAGATGTTCTTCATTACGTGAACGCTACTAGTGTCGGGTACCCAAAACAACATTAATCGCGCATTCAGTTCGGGAACATGCGGATCGGTAGTCACTGGCAGTCTTATTTTTGAACGACAGGCAACACCAAACCATGAGGCGGCCTTGGGGTTTCCAAAACCTTTTTACCCATTTGTAAATCTCAGTATAGGCGTTCTTGCCGAAGGGAGAAGCCCCCTATGCGAGCTCCTTTCATCAAGATACAAACCAGGCATCATGGGCGCCCCGGCTTCTTGACGGCCCCACTACTAAAGCCTGGCTGCTTCCTGTCAATCAACCTTGTGTATCCGCTGCCTGAATATCCGCCATCGTACAGTAATGAAAAAGCGACTCGGAGATCCTGGACCTCGGTAATTGATGCTAATGATGGGCACTCCCGACATCGCAGCTTACAACCGTGCTAGAGTATCACAAAGTTATCCGCGAATCTGGATCAGAGTCAAAAGGTTTCAATGAAATCCTTGTTTTATCATTCAAAATAGTCATGGCCGCCGCCACCACACGCCACGCGTGAGGATCATGCATAACAAATTATGTTCACAATCGAAGCCATAATATGTAGTTAGGAGCGAGGTAACAGCGTGACCATTAAGGGTCCCCTTTTGGAGACAAAGTAATCATGCAACTCCTGAAGCCAAAACTTAGGTTCATATCCATCTGCGAAACGGATGTCAAACTTTTGAATGATACCAGTGGCGACCATCAACATCTCTCTGCGTGCTAAGCTCCTCCCAACGCAGTTCGCAGGGCCATAGCTAAAGGGTATAAAGGCATTGGAGTTAAGGATATTATCAACATTGTTGACAGTGAGCCATCGTTCCGGGACAAAGTCATCGGGTCCTGGTGAGAAATATTCTGGGTTTCTGTGAATGGAGTACAAGGGAATGTACACCTGTGTACCTTCCGGGATGAATCTACCACAGCAATTTCAAACTGGTTAGGACACTGCACCATGGTCACAACAAAGGTGACATACCGGCCCCCAAATACACGGCCACCTTCACCTGCCAGAACCTCTCGTGGTCCGCTGCTGAGTGCCGGAGGAAGAAGCCGGAGACATTCGTTGCTGGCATGAATCATCAGTCCTTTACAATGGTAACAGCTTTTGGGGGGGAGACTACGACTCACATGCATGCAGTAAGGTATGGAAGTTGGAAGTGTTTTGTCAATGATAGGGGGCACTCGTCCTTTGGATATACATCGTCAATCTCGTCTCTCACCCGCTTCAGGCAACGAGGGTGACAGAGTAGAAAGTAGAAGAGATTGCTTAAGCCCGTCGCCGTCGTATCTGAGCCAGCGATCATGGCCAAGGTACTATCAGCAACAATATCTTGGACTGTTGGACGTTCCTTTTCAAAGCCGGCTTCATCAGACTAAGGTAAGGTAAGTAAATAACTCAGGCAGGGGGACAAAACGAAGTTACCAGATGATACCAGAGGTCCTTTGTCTCATGGCCTTTTGCCAGACGAGCCTTGCCGTGATCGATGGCAAACTTCCGCAATCTCAAGATATTTTTTGCCAGGAAAGGCAAACGTTGGATTATTGGCCATGCCCAAGGTATCTGACAGACGATGGAAATCGGACTGTTGCAGGCAGATCACAAGGTGGGACGATATGGATTGAACATAGTACTTACACAAAACCGCTTTCGAACATGTTCTGAAGCTTGTCGGGGTCACTGCCCGTCTGCAGCAGATTAAAGCCTTGGCCAAAACTATACGCAGTAAAGAGCTCTCAGTTCATTCACTAAAATTACAAAACCGACGTACGCCATATCACCCATGAAATCTAGCGAGAACAGGCTGAGCCACATGGAAAGATCGACGGGAAATGGGTTTAGAGATCCAAGACGATCAATCAAAGATTCTGCTCGTTTCACAAGCGCATCCTCATATTCCGCCAAGGAAGCGTTGGTGAACGCTCGAGACCATATACGTCGGCGATCAGTGTGGGCTTGACCATGCAAAGCGAGCAAAGTTCCAGGGGCATTGGGGTCTCGTCGCGGATCATAATCTGGTGAATTGAAGCGATTCCACCTCAGTGAATGCTAAACCTACGTACATCGACCTTTAGAAAGTCCACCGGGTCCAAGGATGGCCAGAGCAGCGTCCACCTCGATAATTGACAGTTCATTTGGGCCTGATTAAATCAGAAACCTTCTCAGTAAATAGATAGTCTGAAAATTCGGGGAAATTGAAATAATCACCAATCCGAACGTATGGGCCGTACTGGTCGTGGAGTTCTTTCAGAACTAGGTGCTGGAATCCACTCCATTGGACGTAAACATTCCGAAGCTGGGTGATCTAAAAAAAATCAGATCTAGGTCATGCATGTGGCCAACAGATGTTCATTAGAAGGAGACCTTGTTCAACGTGGGTCCAGGGTAGTCTGCCAAAGGATGCCAAGGGCCGATGCGATACAAGACGATGGACAAGACGAGAGAAATCAAGAATATACTGTACACAGCCAAAACAGATGGGATATTTACTGGTATGGTTAGGGTGAGTGAGAGGAACACAGCTGGCTCCAAAACTAGGATGAAGGCGCAGACCAGAGGGTTTCTCGGTTCGAATCTGCGAAAATAGAGATGTGTGATCTTCACATTGTCAGGAGTTGAGAATTCGGAACTTCTGTAGAATAGCGCATCACATACGACACCCAGAGTCATCGATTGGAGGATTGTCAGTCGACGTAGCATTGCAGAAGCCGTTGACAAGAGAGAGAAACGTGAGAGGAGTTGGGAAGTACCAATTGCGAGTCGGAATCGTGACAAGATAATTGATCACCAAGACTGAATGCTTTAGTGTCTCTGAAGCACGCAAATGTAGCGTGACCGTCCTTGTCTTACGTGCCGGAGGCACAAGCGCTCCGCACTTGCACATGTGGAAGGAATAAAGATATGACTCGGATAAGGAGACAATCTGGACAAGTTCCCCATTCGGGCAGTACTGTCTGCCGATGTATTGATGCTTCGCTAGAGGTCCTGAATATGGAAGAGTCGTTGAGAGTCCCATCCTCCGAGTCGGAGTGGGGTTACCCAATCATTTGATCGCCTTACAAAGCCAAACAAGATGGCCGATGATTCGGGGGGTCTTTTCAACATATATGTATGACTTGTGACACCTCCAACCCCTTTTTGGGTTGAATCATCTTCAAGGAGAACCCCTTCAAGATCAACCGGCATAGGGAGATGAATGCGACACGGTCTACACCGATGGGGAAAGCGGCAGCGCCACTAACTGAAAAAGGTTAGATCACCGATCGGACGTAGGTTGGTTGTCGAGAGAGCAAGAGCATTGCGCATATCGAGATTTGTTCTTCAGAAACTCTCACTGAGTATCATTCAACCCAAGGACCAGGAAAATCAAGTCGCTTGAAACTGTGATCCGGCAATCTCGTAACTATAATAAGCATATCCATAGCGTATCATAACTTATAATTACTTATGGAATTGCGGGTCAACCGGCCCTGAATCGGACGCCACTCGTGGAGTTTCAATTGCTAACTAAGATAGCCAATACTCAGATACAATGGATATTTCTGCGTCGTAGCATCAATGAAGGTAAAGTTGAGAGGTTACTCGGGTTGACGATTGGTCCGCTCCTTCATGGAGACTTTCCTGGTTGCGTCACATCGGAAGTATTGTATTGCCGTCGACCATGTTTTCTCGACTGCCAATGGGTCTCAGCCAAGAACTTATAACGGTTTCTGTGAGAATACTCAGCCTTGACATCAAACTAGACTTCCTATTTTCAGGTCATGCTGAGTTGTAATTTACCACCGTTACGTCAAAACCACAGTTCAGGCTTGAATCCGAAGGTCACGGAGGGATCAATAGTAAGTCAGTGCCACCGCTCCTCATTAAGCATGTAGCGGCAGACTACCCTCAAGGTTCATGTATGGTGCACTGACCTTGACCCTCGTACAATTCTAGAGTGTGTACTGAAAGCAATGAGTCACCGTTGTCCTCCAGGGCTAGGTCTGTTCCTTGATCCAAATCTGATGGGATCATCTGATGTGTCCGAGGTCCTGGCACCGCGTGACAGCGTATTGTTTTTCTCGTTGGTCGTGCCGAATTTATGCCAAATAAAAATGAGTTCAAGGAGCTTTATTACAATAAATACTTTTTCAATTCTCCGCTTCAGTCAGTCACGCGTGACTTACACGCAGATCGCCACTGTTGCACCATGGTATGTTGTGCTCCATGATAGCCTTTCAACAGGTCATGAACCGTCATATGTTCGGTGGGCCTACCTTTCAGGGTTTCTTGTCATGGATCATGAACGGCAAGAACATTTCTCAGTCAACCTGTGAGACGACGGCCTCAAATACGTATTTACTTGTTAATTAGACGTAACTGCCCATTATCTTCAAACTTCTTTATTTCCTTTCAACAAACCATGCTTTGAGTCAACTCAAAACACGGTCGAAGATATTGCGTCATGTCCAACATTGCTGACATCTTCCACTTTGTCTGGGTGCAGTGCTCAGCATGAATGAGGTAGAGGCTTGGCAAGGCTGAATGTTTCGGGGGCTCGTGAGGCAACAGGAAAGGCTTGGACAAACTTCAGCGGGAGCTCAATGGAGCTAGAAGTTCTCACGGGAAGTCCATTCAACAAGTATTTGAGACCAGAACGCAAGCGTGTTGTCGGCCATGGGAAAATCACGCAAGTTCAACAAACCATGTTTGGGACAGTAAGCAGTCGCAAAATTTACAAAAATTGCGCGGGAGGGGTGACGACCCCCGCGTAACAGCTCATAAACCAGCATCTAGGGAAATAAGTGAACAGGCGGGATGGGAAATCTGCTGCTAGTCAAACCAAAGCAGACCGGAGGACAACGATAAATGAGTGAGTATGTTGCAATCTTCTAGGCTAAATACAACGTCATGGATTTCACTAACTTGAAAACAGGAGTTCTTGACACCGTCGGGGAAGGGACACTCCAAAATGTCACTTTTGCGCCAGTTACGACAACGTTATGCTGTACATTTCTTTTCTGTTAGTATACGTATCTGTGGCAAGTCGTCTTGACCTACACGAGCGAGTGATCAAGCTATTCTTCGATGATTTTCCCGAGGGCTTTTGTTAGCTGAATATCCCAGTCGCATCATCCTTACACTTCGTTAGCATTGGTAGTGGCCTTGACAAATTCGGGCATTGCCTAACCAGCGTTTATGTCAACTCAACTCGAAATGACACATGACATCGTTTCGATTAGGCCAAAACCATTGAAACCCCTTCACAATTCGTTTTTGCTATTTCGCCACGAGGTTCGGAGTCCTGTACCGGGCGGATATCCACAGGTACATGTACAAGTTCCTTGTCAGGTCCTCGTCAACATGTTATTATGCTAAATGTGGTGCTGAGATTCAATCAAGCCTGTTACATCTGCGATGTCATCGTTCAGGATGATTCTGACATGAGTAAATCAGAATTCGGTGTTGAAGCGCATCACGCGTCACGGAGTCCCAGAATGGCCGAAATGTCACCGTGAATTCAAAACCGTGAAAGATAGTAGAATCCGTAAAAGGCTGTGCCGAAAAAAGGTGGCTCTGTGATTTACCGAAACCATAATTTCGGCAGGCGTGCCACGGATCACGGGGCCTGCCGGGATTGAATGAAAATGAATGGTTCAGTATCTCTGGCTCGATTGGTATAAATAGACTCGCGGTGTAGCCCCGATGAAACTTGCGGAGGAGCTAAATTATGCGTCGCGGAAAGCACATCGCAGGTAGGGAATCCACGCAAATGAGACGACTAGCATGTCGTAATCCGGACAAGAGCTTTCTAAACAGTGATGGTTAATGTTCATCTAACATATTGAGCCAATGGTGAGCCCAAAAGGGCAGAGACCATTTTTCTAGATCATTTTCCCCGGGAGACCATTTTTCCCGGATGCCCGCGAAAGGGTACAAAGGATCAAACTTCAATACTTCCAAATATTCAGATCGTCCTTGTGAAACCTATTATATATAGTCTGACTAAAAGTTGCCATCGAAAATACTGAATTGGACTTTCAATGACGCCACGAGGAAGGAAATCCCTCAATGAGTAAGTTTCCGTCATATGTGCTCCCAAATCGTACACCATAGCCATATCGAGCTCCACTGTCAGAATCGCCCATGTACACCACCATTAGTCAGTAAGCTGGTATCTGGCCAATCGTACACGGGAGCCGAGGAAGGTAATGTCCTAAGACCATAGGCGATTGCATGAATAAGATACACCCACATCGCATCAAAGGCTCTTGCCTCGCTCGAGCATCACATGCCACTTGGGCCTTGAGGAGGTTCCCAAGAGGCAAAGTCCTCGCTTGGCGGCCGTCGCCTTGGATCGGATGGCGGTTGAAGGCCAATGGGTTGACCCGTACTTTCTTCAAAATCCTTCTCGCTCCATGCCTCAGCCGCTGGTGGATCCTCCAGCGGGATGTTACGGGACATTTCCTTCGGTACATCCTCATCCTCGCCCGTGATGGCCAAGTACTCTTGATCCTCTCTGTCTTCGTCGCTATCGGACACAATGTTCATGTCTTCCATGGATGGTTCATCCATGATAACATCCTCATCCTCGTGCGATTGGGGAGTATATTGTGCTGTGGACGAGGAAGCAGGTAAAGCAGTAGACGATGCTTCTTGTGGTCGTCTCCCCGACTTCTCTATTTTCCGAAGGATCTTCGCAATGTACTCCTTGGCAAATTTTTTAATCTTTGTCACCTTTTCATCCGAAAGTTTTTCCAGTCGCCCCTCCATATAACTTGACGACTTCTTCTCCTTGTTCGTGATAATCTGAGTCAACTGTCGCAAGAGATGTTAGCGTGTCCATAGTTTCTATGATAGAAGATTTGGGCAAGTACCTCCTTGGCATGTTTCTTGAACTGATCGTGATCCATCGCACTGGAATGTTTTGACATACACTTGACTACCACGGCTCCGACTAGCTTAAGCATCCTCTTCTCCTTCATCGCATCCCTTTCCTCCTCAGTAAGAGGCTTCTTCGAAACCTTTTGTTTCTTACGATGGCCATATTCCCCTTTTGACGCATCATGTCTCGCAGCCCTCGCGGCCTTGGCTGCCGCTTTCGCTTCTGCTTTGACAAGTGCCTCCGCATCCGCTGCCGCCGCCGCTTTAGCAGCAGCAGCCTCGGCCTCAGCTGCCGCAGCAATAATTGCGCGGATGGACTCGCGCGAGAATTCTGCTGTTGATGACTTTGATTCCGGGGCGGGACCAGGTTGAAGGTTGGCCGTAGGCGCCGGTACCCAAGCCCCCTCACCAAATCTGTGGCGGATTGGAAGCTTTGGACGACCCGGACGGTATTTGGTTCGGGTTATATCTATCTCTGGCCCCTGAAGCCCACGTCTCTGCTGGAATATGAACTCGTCGTTGTCAAATAAGGTTCCTTCTTTGACTTCCTCTTCAGTATCATCCTACGACCAGACAAGTGAGCTATGATTCCGAATGTGAGAGCAAATAAGATTGACCGTAATCGCCCGCTTCGATATCCGATTATACAGAGGAAGTACCTCCCAATGTGAGAGTAACTGTATACCTGATATAAAGAACGCTGATATATGATTCAAGGGGAATGACCGACCGATTGCGCCAGCTCTTTGTTCTTGCCGTCTTCCATTTCAGCAATCGCTCTTACATGCACAATTACATGCGAGTCATCAACCTTGTTTCGATTCAAGAGCGGCCAAGTCGACATACACGAAAGTGCCTAGATTTTAGCCGTTCAGTAACGCCACAACTACCATTTTAGATAGACTTACCAAGTTGATGAGCTCGACGTCAAACTTGTGGTCTTCGAGCACGTTTGTCATGAGACTGAAACCACGTAGTCGCATTATTTGCCGAAGGGCAGCTTGATCTTCTGTCAACTGTTGCTCAAGGTTGGGAGATGCAATTAAAATGCAGTTTAGCACTCAACCCACCTTGATACGCGTGAGGAGCTTGAGAAGGACCTTGCGGCTTTGGGTCTGCCGTATGGCTTGGATGACCTTCGGTATATCCTTTTCAACAAGGGGTTTCATCGTTGGCTAGGGAAATGTCGCATATTGAATGAAGATGACAGGTAACAGCTTATTTAGGGCTCACCATGAAGTCGGGATCGTCAATCTTTTTACCCCTCTTCTTCTTGTTGCCTTTGACTTCCATCAAATCTGCCTCATCGGTGATACCGAGAGCTAGAAAAGCCACACGGGTGACATCAACGGACGTCGGACCAAAGACAAGGATTCGAGGGCTTACCATCGAAAACGAGATCGTCCATAGTAGCAGCATCTGTCTGGGTCTTGCCTCCGATGAATCCAACACAATTTGTTTCCCCACAGTAACATGTCTGTGCCTGATGTCTGGGACGAAGATTGATCAGTACGAGGCCACCTACAGAAAGACCTTTTTCAACGTACCCATATCGATCCACATTGTAGTTGAATGTCAGCTCCTCATGCTTCTGAATATCACGTTTAGCGAAGATACCCATGCGAACATGTTGGCCAACAGTCCATCTAGCGACATAGCAATTTGGATTGCAGCTGTGATTAGCAAATCGGCCGATTCCACCGCTCTTGGTGGCATCTATGAACTGATGTTTTATTAGAAAAGAGGCAGAAACATGGCTTATTAAGAGATCACACCTCATCCTTCTGTAACATCATGAAGTAAAAGTGCTCGATTCCCTCTTCAGCGTATTCGCGCATTCGCTTCTTGAAAGACACGGGGCTGACCACCTCTCCAACATACTCATAGATGAATGTGTCCCTGAAGCGATTTAAATCACGAGTAATTATAGCGAGAAAATTTACACACTTGCGCAAGAAACTTTCAGCACGCAGTCCAAAGCCTTTCAATTCCGTCTGAACAATGCCAATATTGGCATATTCCAGTTTCTGAAAGCTAGAGGGGCCATCGATGCGTACTAGTGTATTCTGCGTACGTAATATAGGGCTTACCGTTGGTTACGACAATGAGAACGACAGCGACAATCGTCTGGCAGACATTCAACCTGCGTCAATCGGTTGATACAGTCAGAATCGTGCCCGCAGGCGGAGTCAGGATGGTCAGTGACTGTTGAGCGATGGAAGACAAGGACTGGTTAATGTGGAGGGTGGCACGGACGATGAAACACTGACCTGGATCATAGATACAATCGCATGTCATGCTCTCTAATGCCTCTCTTGAGCGACCCAAAGTTTTGTACTGGTAACTGTTTGCCTCAATCTCATTAAATGTAGCTAAAGCTGCTTCTTGAGCAATCGGCAGGTCGGTGATGAGTTGCACAACTGGCTGTGATCTCTTCAGTGTCATGGCGAAAGTTGTCGAAAGCGGAGGTGTGGACGACATTGACGCCGTTCCATTTGTGGTTGAAGGCGGGGGCGTAGGCGAAGGTGACAGCTTGAATTTCTGGGGTGAGAACTCATCGTTCAAGGTCGGTGAGAGCGACGGCGAGGGTTCATCTTCTGTCTTACACTCCTCCTTGAGTTCTCTAGGACGAGAGAAGGGCGAAAGAGGTTCCTGCATAAGTTCCTCAGCAATGACTCGATCGAGGATGTCTGGTGATGGTGGAGGCAGTAATAAACTAGCAGATTCGCGTGTGTCTCCAGATTGGCCGAATGATGGGCTCTCGTGGTCCTCGTTCTTGACAATCTGGTTCAATTTTGTCCCTGATAAAGAGCTATCAGCGCAGTAGTACAATGTTGTCGTGCCGCCAGCAGGGGTCGTAGACTTAAAACACGCAGTTAGGTGTATAACTAGCCTGGAAGGTCAGACTCCTTCTGGCCAGGGTAGAGTAGCCAGAAGAATTAAATATCTAAAATAAGTCAGGAAGAGAAAGAAAGAGCTGCGAGTAACAGGTTAGGCGCGATCTGTGCCAATGAACATGGCCTTCAGATGAAGAGACACAAACACCCAACACGCTCCACTTCCCTCCCAACAGCCATCACATCCTTTTTTCTAACTCAAAGCCTGGCTACTGCTGTGCATTACGAAGAACGAACAGGCTCTTCTATAAATCATGTCGACGGTCAAGTCGAAAAAAAGAAAATACGACTCAATCTCCTCAGAGGACGTGGTGGTAAAATTGGCTGCTCCGACGTCAGGTGTCGGCCCTCTCCTCGGTAAACTGGACCCCAGGGTGCTTCTCACTGCTTGCTCAACAAATTTTCACCTTAGTTAGTTATCCGGCCCTCCAAGTTCCATCTTCGACCCCTTTCAAATGCTACGCGGACACAGAAGCCAAAAATGAATCAAAACAGCCGGACAAGGCTGGGAGTATCAATGAGCAGAAGTTACTGGTTGTAGGAGAGACAGAAGGCGTCGAGTTCATATCTAATAAAGGAGAAAGTCAAAAGGCAGCCGAGTCGGGATGCAGGTATGATGTTCATCAAGTCTCTTTGAATTCTTCTCAATTCGTCACTTCCTTTCTTCTTAAAAATTCAAGATATCTGATAGCTGTACACAACAAACGAACGTCTACGTTGGGCATACTCCCGACGGCCAAAACGCCCTTTATTCTAACGAGGACTGTGAAAGCCCTAAAAAGTATACCCGTGTCTGCACCTTCGCAGCATGACTACAGACAGGCTAGGAACGTACTGGGAGAGACGTTTGGGACCAAAAAAGCTAAGGCTAGTATTCGTGCGCAGGAACGCAACCGCGTCGATGTCAAGGCAATGGAGGGCGTCATGGATCACCTCCAACAAGGCATCGACAAAGGTGCGGCTGGACTCATGACCAATGGTGCGTGTGGCCTTCCTTGTCAGGTAGCATCATCTATCTGACGCGATTCTTGTAGAAGAGGCTAAGGAGGAAGCAGACAAGAACAGACTTATACCGCCTTTTGATGCGACTGCAGTTGACCCTGAAGACAGCTACCCCCTGCACAATATCATACCTGAAGTCGAGTGGAAGGCTCTTTCTATCAGTGCGTTTGATCAAGCACCGGGTCCAGCCGAGAGGAAAGCTCTCTTACCATTCAAGTGGTCGAACTGGATTAATAACCACATTCACGCGACGTATGCCAACACTGACTCGCCGAAGAGAAGAAAGAAAAACATGTGAGTCTTCATCTTGACTTGTTCCCGGCTCTACATTTGAGGCTTTATGTAACAGGAAGCTTTTGCTCTACATTTCTGCAATGTTTGCGTTTCGTCGAGAAGTCGACTACAGAAAGAACATCAGCAAGGACAAGCTCAGCGAAAAACTGTCTGCAGTACCTCCTGTCATAGTAGATGGTTTAATCTCCAGGTTCACAGAAACATCTCGTGGATCAACCAGGTGCGTCCATTCGTTCTTTGTCCTTTCAATTCGTTATCTACTTTGAAATGATTTGTGCCACTTAGTTACACATCAACTTCCGCAACACAAATGAAGCTACTCTCATACATGTTCGCACTATGTTTGAAGGTGGACAATTTTGCGTCAGAGACCTCTCACATAGCCCATGATCTGAGCAAGCCTGTGACCGAGTCCGTCCCTTTTCCTTGCTCATGCACGCGTCTGTTGACTCTTCTACGCAGGATTAACACATTGTTCAAGTCACTAGGTGTGTTTCTATTGGAAGTTACTCTGATTCCATTGGCCTTACTCGTTTCGATAGGTTGCAAGATCAGCTTTTTGGGGGACAAAGAACGAGCTAAATTAGGATTGTCGGATAAGGATGCGACGGACAAGCGCGCAATCTTACATGCTCCCCTTCAATTCCCGAAACCACGACTGAGGCGAAATTAGATCCTTGTTTCTACTACGAATATATATTTACAGGTGTGAACTAACAATACATAACGACGAAGAAGGGTCAAGTACCAGGCGAGTGTGGCCTTACGCTGTTCGATAGAGAAGGTAGATCATCAAAGACAGAGGAGGTAATTCCTTTTTCTGAGGTCGTGTCGAACTTACAAAGCACTGCAAGAGATCTGTCAGATGTGGCTGGAATCTAGCGTAGCATGCACAGATCAATCGGCCGGTTAGGATTTGGAGTCGGAACTTGCAAAAGGTTCATCCTGACGAAGTTTGTCAGATTGTGTCACAAGGTCACAAGATGGGAAGTTCCCACCTTTCTTTGATTCCTTTCTTGGATTTGGAAGTTAAGTAATTTGTAAAAAAAAATCAGAAGGATGCAAGCAAATAAATAGATGTCAATTCGGATTGTGGACATTCATAGTGGCGTAATCTCTGAGCGTCTTGAGCGCAAACAGTTTCTACTGGCTGATGACGAGGGGATGTAAGTACGAGATCAGGAAGAGTGTATTTACGCCGCGTCAAATGTTGGAATACCAATCTGTCGTTCGCGCAGGATTAAGAACCGCCACAAATTCTCCAAATGTAAATCGGGCAGATCCAAAGTTTTCGTTTTCCGTCAATTTGCTGCATGGTTCAATGGTTTTTTCCCTCAAGTTCATATTCACCTCCGTGGGTGCCTTGACCTAGATTTAACTGCGCTGCGCTAGGGTAGAATTCTCCTATCCGCGGAGTATAAATCGACGGAGTCGACGTCCAGACGACTCATGATCTGTAATTAACGACTTGTAGAGTACGAGGACCGCGGGAACAAGAAACTGCGCCATTGAATTAGACCATTCAAGAGCGATTAAAGTTTCAGACTCATCCAGGGCGCGGACAACGCGGAAGACTACATAACCAATCTGTGTTTGAAATGTAGGCAGAATGAGGCGTATCAGAAAATATTCAATAGCTGCTACATTGAGGACTGGGCAGGAAAGTTGGCGTGTTAAACTCGTACTGCTGGTATGGTACGTAAAACTAGTAACCATTCGTGAATGACCATTGTGCCTGACTGTGAAGGTCTTTGAAACGTTTGCATCGAATCCTTTCAGAGACAATAAACTATCAAACTATCAAGGACATTGTACGTCGAACCCTTTCCATCGCATTCTCACATGGCACTAGAAGAGTTACAGAACCTCTGAGCCTTGATCAAAAGGTCTATATCCATGCGAAATCTGATAAGGAAGGGGCGAAGTCCATATTGATGATAATTTGTACTCACAGGTTAGACAGAACGAGAGAGGTCTCATCACGGAAGGGTAGTAATGGTCGAGGCGCCCAAAACGCTGAATGCTCACAACGGCGGGGCATGTAGGAGGTGCACGGCAGTACGCGAGACAGTCTGAGCACCAGATGCGGTGGTAAGCATCGTGTTTGCGTAGGGGGTGGTCAGATACGGCCTCGCTGGGACAACCACAAGGGATAGAGAAGTGTTCTTCATTTCCATGTGAGCATTTGCAGGAGATGTTGATAACACCGGGCATATTGAAGTGTGAACAAAGAGGGAAAAGAGCCTCTAGCAGATTACTTATAGTATTACGACATGCAAAAGAGAAATCGATGGAATTTGCCTCCCCATCACAAGAGCGGATATGAATTCACACCTGTCTCAAGGGCTGCCGGACCTGCTGATCGATGCCAGCCCGAATGATGCACAAGGAGGTCTCAGAACGCAATATATAGGCGTATCCGGGTCCTTGGTGACCAGGATAGGAGTTCAGCCGAGGTTGAGCGTAGAGCTGATATCATCTTCCTCGTGAACAACGGAGTTACGAGCATCACTGACAGGTCCCCGTCGTTGCGAACACGGAAAGCCTACATCTGAGCTTCTCGAGAGTATTAACGGAGGAAACGGCAAGATAGAGGTGTAGGCCATGTACTCACATAAGGGGCATTGTGGGCTGGACGCAAGGGCACCCCGTGACGTGACCACTCGGTTGAAAAGCTTTTACTACAAGTTCCTTCCCCTTCTCGAATTGGCAAAATGCTCAATATTTCCTCCAGTCTAACGACAGGCTATTGCGCGTCCTACATAAGACCCTCGTGATTTACTGTCCGCTTTGAGCATGGACAATGAGCCGAAATGACATTTCCACTGGAGTATGAATGGGCTCTCCAGTGTTCGACTAACTAACCTCTTCTGACGTGATCATGTGGAAAGAATTCCAAAGAATCTGATTGAAGAGCTGTCGTCATGCTTTGTTATTTGCTGAATGTCCGAGACTGAGGACGGATAGTCCCCGTCTTTAGACCAAGCAAGCTTGCATATTTGGGCTACGTAAAGGACCGGTTCCTTCCATGAAGCCCGCAAGTATATCCAACAAAATCGTGATTCTTATGAACTCCACGACATGGTATGATCTCGTCAGCGCTCGACTTCTTGACTTTCTAAATGATCTTTTTGAATACTGACAGGAACGTCGAATATCCAAGCTCCCAAAATAATTGCTACAAATTTCTATCGGTTGGAGAACACAAAGTCGATGAAAAAAAATACTTATGGCAAGAGGCCTTGTCCACCATGAATCACCAACGAACGACCCCCTCAAGGGCACCACAGTCATTTCATGAAGAACGGTTGGATACAATAAGCGGTGGATCCTCGGGCTTTGCACTCGTACTAGAAATATCGTCAGAAGGACGAGGATGCCGGAGAAAGGGTCAGCGGCTTCAGTTCTGACTCTGCGTCGTAATTACCCTTCATGACAGTGCAAGTTCAGTCAGGACAATGTCAACAACGACTTTGCATCATGCATTGTCGCATACAATCCTCGTTGAATACTGTTGCAAGTGCTACCCGCAAAAACCGGAGCTATCATCTCATGCTGTGGAACGAAAACTTCATGAGTGCTTACCCGCGTCAGCTCTCTGTTGGGTAGATGTTAATTGGTTGGTCCTATATAACGGCCTGTGAAGTAGCTCCATTTATTTCAAATTATCCTATGCATGAACACATCATCGCTGAGCTAAACTCTGAGCGCCGGAGTAACATAGATTGCAGTCAGTATGTATCGTATGAGACCTTGTTGAAGGGCCTATTCGTGCAACTTCACCAAAATTTCCCACCTTTCTCTGGGTTGAACAGTACTTGCGCAACCTGAAGTTGATTTGCTGCTCGATCACGGCCCCATACAATGCCCACATCTATTTAGACCGAACGCCACCGACTCTTTGATGCTTCTCAAAATCTACTTGGTGGTCGTGAGAGGTTCGACTTGGGTAGATCACTAAAAGGCAGATTCCACAAAGTGAAATGTGTCCAACGAGAAAGACAATTCGCAATCGTCAGGGTCAAGACAATCTTACTCACGGCGCCACCGTTCGTGCGAGTGTATCGGATGGAGAATAATCCAAGTCACCACTTTTTGGCAATTCTTCAGGAATACGTCAGGATGATATTACTTCCAGCAATAGCTGGGAAGCTGCGAAAGGAACATCTAGTTATCAGGACCCTTGACATTAATTTACACATTACTCTGCAATGGAGCGGCACAAGGATCAAACTGGGAACAATGCCGATCACACATCTCCCCGATGACTTCGCAGATCTGGGAAAGAAAAACAATGAACGCCGGTGATGGCTCATTGACCAATCCGATTCAAAGTCGTCTGCTATTAGCCAGGGATGCGATGGATGCAGATCAGTTAGGCTGCCAGAACCAAAATCGGAGACTCGTCGGGGTCCTACTATCGAATCGGGGAAAAGAGAAATTACACAACGGAAACATCTGGACCCATAGCAGTCTCAAGAGACGTCGCTGCCATACCAGTTCAAAGGAAAATCGAATTATGTGTGGTGTCAATGCTAGTTAGACTCGAACTCCAGATACAAGTAAGGAAGACCCGGATTTCAGGTCAGTTCTGAAGGTATAGTCGCCTGCAGCGCCGGCGGTGTTCGTATTGAGACTCCGAGATAGGTACGTGTGAATATTCTTTGCATTGGCAGGGTGTGGGTGTGGCCCTCAAGAAGGTTCCCGAAATTTGGGGTCTGAGTCCAGCTGGAGATATGTGATTATATTTTGTTATCATGGGGGAATGTCCAGGCACAACCTGGCAGGTATTCTAATAGCGCAAGTCATTCGGTAAGTCGAGATTCGGAGAGAAACACGCACCGTTTGATCTTCGAAGATTCTCTAGCTGTTTAGACGGCAGGGAAATCTTCCTTGTATATTCTAGAAGCAGAAAGCGGCGATCTCTGTCAAACATCCGTAGAAGTGACGGAAGCCACTCCGAAAAGCTTGCGCTGCGTCATGGATGAATCTAGCGAATGTAGGTGGCGTTCTCAATAGAATTTGAGAATAATCAATCAGGGTAGTCCCCAGTGGGGATATGTAGATGGTGTTCGCATACATCACAAACGTTTCCACAGAGGCTGTAGTACACCGAAAAAACCAGTATGTTGGCGATCGTGGAAGGCGTTCGTAGTACTACCTGTATGTATTATCGACGTACCCGCCATACCCTGGTGGCAAGTTCCACATACACATATGAAGCAAGATGATCGTGATTCGTCAACTGGCAAGAATATCAAAAGTGGTATATGGCAATCGCGAAATTAACATTCTGCGGTGGACTCATGAAGACATGGTTCGATATCGACGCATTAGGAAAATCATATTCATTCAAAAGATGGAAGATTCATCATACAGATAAATCGAGTTTCTTGAATGGATGTGCGTCTCTTTTCACCTTCTCAGCTCTATTAATGTACGAGGGTAAAAATGGGTTTGGAACAGGTAGCTAGGGTCATGCCTCCCAGGACTTCTTCCATGTTCATAAAAGGAAACCCACGGCTTGAGACCCTGTTAACACGAGCTTTTCAAGGTATAGCTTCTCCAAGTGAGTGTCCGATCAGTGATTTTCTATGGGTACTTGTATTAGCCGGCATAGTCTCATAAAAAGACCCTGCGTCTGTTTTGAGAAGGCAATATTCGATATTTCAGGGGTGGATTTAAATCATTCCAGATGAACGTCTGACTTACAGTTTCTGTAATTTGAAACTTTGAAGGGTCTGTCGGTGAAGAATATGGATGGGAAGGCAAAGAAGCGTATGGGGCAAGAGAAGTCCCTAGGTTAGTTGGTTTTACCGGCGCCGTCCGCGTGCGAACAGCGCCCGTGGCTGCCTTTCCATGTTTATGCTGTAGCTGTCACCGAGTATTGCGAGGACCGTGCCACGTCTACTTCTACCTGGCCAGAGGCGATCTCAAGTCTTTGGCAGATGCTCTTACGGAAATATTATGCAAGAGTCGGAGTTCCCCTCGAGCCACGTAACTCGTAAGGTACTGGGGAAAATGTCAAACACTCCAGCAATTTGGTCATCCCACACCAAAATGACAATACCGTGAGTTTTCAACGATATGAATTAGCTTAATTTAATCCGAGACAAGACATACTCACGATGAGATGTGTAGGGAACGTACTATGGTGGTTCAGCATTGAAGATTTGGAATGCATCAAATATAGCGAGCGAATACAATACCCTGGAACAGTCTGTTGAAACAGCCATTTTTGCAGCAGAGTATATGGTGCTGTATTGTTCCATTCATTGTCGATAGACCGATTGACTCTAGCAGAAGACCACAAAATCGGTGTACTAAGAGACGAGACACATCACTGACCATCAGTCCATAGGCTTTATCCTCGATATGTATTCTATAAAAATGACCAAATTGCCATTGGCCGCCGTCTGGGAACAGTGAGGTCTGTTTCGATCAGTATGTCGCCATCGGTTTATTCCTAAGGCATGATCAATATCAGCCGGTGTAGGCTTTGCGTGGGTTGGCATTGGGATAAAACGGAACTTTCTTTTTTTTCTCTCTCTTTTTTCGTTTTTTTTTTTTGATTTCGTGCACGGAGCGCTCGGTGCTGCTGCACGGGACTATTGACGAGTAACTAGAACTACGAGCACAACTGTATTCAACCCCCGGCTGCGCGAGAGTGGGCCGGCGCTTCCAAACGCCGTTTGGTCAGTGTTCCCCCTGTTAGTACCAGCGGCGTGCTGCCGAAGGAAGGTGGGGGGAAGGGGGATCCGGAGAGGCGTGACGACGGCCTTGTCTATTCCTCGCGAAGCAGATGCAGCTACCACGCCTCCGGTACTTCTTGGAAGGATCCGTAACAACGCATTATCCGACATCCAGAGTTCGCGCCCATTATGATGCCAATCTCCAGCTCTCTCAAACGCGACCGTTTCACTGGACGAATCTGTCCTGAATATCATTTTCACAAGCCTAAGAGCAGGGATCAACATTGCGGCGCATCGGATCTTTAAGAATCGGAACTTGGTATTATTTCTTGCAGTTCTTCCAGTTCAGACGAACGATGGATCTGTAGATGAATATAACCTTTTTGAAGCAGAGGAAACTTGCCGAGGATGACTAAAAGGGAGATGAACGATCTGGTGAAATCCTCCGCCACATCACCGCTCAGGGTCAATGGATGGTTTCTTCGCTCAGACAGGTTGGCATTAGCACCGGGATCTTGAAGAAGGTCGATGAAGCCTGTCCTACATACATAATCATTGGTATGACTCATTCACAAGTTGGGAATCCTCATCTGTGACGCGGCGAGCGTTCTTTGTTGCGCCGCGGTTTTGGGTATGTGTTTTCGGTTTCAGATGTCCATTGAATCTGACTCTTCGGAACAAATGTGAACAATATTGACTACGTTGGGAAAAGGAAACCCAGCTCCTTCATTGTATTAGTAGCGCTATAGTATGGTTCCCCTCGGGAATAGCCTGAGGCCTGAGTAGGTCCCTCGGATGATTAAGCGAATGCTGCCTGCCTTTGTCGTTTGTCAGACACCCAAGAAAGAAAGACTGGGTACGGAAGGCGGGTTGAGCGTGAATGAGCTGTACTTGTACCGCAAGTGAGCGTTCGAAAAGACCGAAGATGGTTTAGTATCCCGGGCTGAGGCACGATCGGTCAGAGAACAAAAAGGCAATCAATTCTCGGCAATGGATGTGCGATGTGCACCTGTTTGAAGGAGCCTCCTAGGCATATCCTTATCCTGGACACGAGAGAATCATTCTGTCTTTCTGTGTCCACTGTTGAGAGTAAAAGCCAAGCACAAGACATAGAATTAGAAAAGAAACAACTGACGGGGTGAGTCTTAGCGCTGTCGGGGATTTGATGGAAATTCGGTGATGATCAGGCACGTGCCAACCCAGACAACAGGATCAAACACAGCGGTGTATAGCACGATAGGGACGACGACGACGACGACAACGCCGACGACGGCCAAGACAACCAAGACGACGACAAACGACGGAGACGGAAGAACAAAACTCTAGACAGATAGACAGACTGGGATGTTGTTGATATAATGGCAACAAGCACAGACAGTTCTTTGGCTTCAACCTCGACCAAGGCTTCGCGCTTCTCGACGACGCTCAAGGCGTTAAAATTCAGCGCAAGCAAGCCGCCGCCGCCTCCGCCAAAAGATGGAAATTATTATAATCTCAAATCTAACCGCTCTTTTATTTCTCTCGCTTCAGAGCGCCCGTTCTCACCGATGAATAGATCTGTAGCGTCCTTATTGTCGTCGCGCTCGTTCTCACCGCCTGAACCTGTCCCCCCGCTCCCTGTACAGCCTCAGAAGAAGAGGCAGTTCTTTAGCTTTGGAAAGAAGAGCTCCAAGCCCAGTGTGGGCCCACCGACAGAGGACGAAGGCATCTCTTTGCCTTGGAATTTCTCGGTGAGTCGCTGCGTCTGTCTACTACTACTCTTTCGCTTATGCACCGTTTAGCACAACATACATGTCGACGAAGGGTACATATCCTGCGTTCTCTTTATTTGATTTCTTGTTCACAACTTTCCACAGGTTCACGGGAATGCCGCCAACATGGACAGCCAACCTCACTAACGCTGGCTTCACAGAGGAAGAAATTACTGAAATTCAAAATCGCCGCCACGCTACACGTTCACCGGGCCTTCAATATCTGTACAATACCCGTCCAGACTCGCCCGCGTACTCCGCCACCGATCACGTTCTCACACAATCCACACCACGATCGACTTCGCTCCATTGTGGCCAGCCCTCATCGAGCCCTTCCCCGCCGCCGATGCACCCGATAATCCCAACTGTCGCCTCGCCACTTGGCCCACCACAGTACCGTCAGGGATCATTCGACAATTATCACCATCATCTTCTCAGTCACAATCATAATCATAATAACCATCACCATCACCCAACCCCGTCCGATGGGTCTCTTGCCACTGCGACTTCGGTCCTCTCACACGCTATGACGAGCACGAGCGGCACAAGTTTTGTACAAGACGCCTCGTCGTCTCGGTCCTTACGTGGACCCTCTCCGCCACCCCTTCAACGACCGAGCACCCCACCTAGATGGCCGTTCTATGTCACCAACGAGCCCCCGACAACCTCGCCGCCACCGTCGTACGTCTCGGGCGTACCGTTTCTAAATGGACTTGAGAAGCGGCCTCAGCCGCAAACGCTGCAGTCTATCATTCCACATCCCTCATCACTGCCCTCTACGAGTTCGACTGTTCAACAGACTACGACTACGACTACGACCACACCGCCTACCTCACCAACTTCCTTTTCCTCAAACTTTTCGCGGCTCCCAACGCCTTGTTCATCACCCATCTCACCCTCTCCTTCCCGATCCACTACCTCCTCCCCATCCTCATCAGACACAGATACCGATACAGACACGCTGCACAAGCGTCTCACAGCGCTCCCGCCCCGATTGTCGCTACACAAATCGAAAGATAGCACCGATCTGATGTCGTGGAGCGAGGCACTGCTTTCTGGCATATCGACGGTCAGTGGTAGTAGTAGATTGGGGGTTTTTGAGAGTGTGCAGGAGGTTGGGTTGGGAGGGAGCGTTGAGAAAAGGGGAGAGGGGGAGGTGGTTACGAATAGAGATTATTATGAGCGGGTTGAGGAAAGGAGGGCAAGTGAGCAGGCGTTGATGCAGCAGCAGCAGGAGCAGCAACCAAATGGACGAGGGAGGAAAGGAGTCAATTTGGTTCCGCCGTTAAAAGTCAATGTGGGGTACGGCCCTGATGATGAGGAAGATGCGATACGAGGAGAAGGCCTATCGTCGCCAGCTGGGACAGCGCGGCATGACCCTGGTGTGACGACTTGGGGCGATGATAAGGATGATTATGTCGATGGACGTGAGGCGGAAGCACATGGAGGGGAAGAGGGAGAGGCGGAAGTGTCTCGATCTTCGCCGCTTTGGGACGATATTGAAGGTCTCTTGCGTCCTGAGAACTCGAGGTTGAACGCAAATGGGCATCGGGATACGTTGATGGTTTCTAAGGGACAGATTCGAGGGCAAAGAGGGATAAGAGAAGAAAAAAGGGAATCGAGTAGAAGCAGCACGAGTACGGTTATGGCGGAGCCTGCGACGATAGGTGTGGCAAGAAGTGTGAGTGTTGTGAGGAAGGTGGGGAGGTATGTTGTTGGGAGGAGTCCGGTTGTTGAGAGGAGGGAGGAGGCGGAGAGTGAAGAGGAGGAAAGCGAGGTTGGGGTTCGGCGTCCGCCTCCGCTTCAGCTGCGTGGAGAATCTCAGTCTCAACTTGAACATCCAATTTTGCATTCTCAACCTTCACCTTCACACCCACTCAAGCCGACAAGACCTGTCCCACCTGCGCCCGCACCGGCTTCGTTATCCGTGTCCTCGCCGATGAGTTGTACGTTTGGTTCTGAGGAGTCTACCTCTACATCCGGTTCTGGGAGCACGACGAGTGGGAGTGGGAATGAGCATAGTACGCCTTTGACGGATGTGGACGTGAATGTGGGTGCAGAGAGGGGATTGGATTCGTCCTTGGCGTATCAATTGGATGGAGAGAGGATGCCTGGTCCGAGCGTGACAAAGGAGGCGGAGAAGGAGGCGGAGGACGAGGGACAGAAGCAAGCGCAGAACACAGAATTTACAACGCGACCACGGATCGTCGTATCTGAAGACACATATCTACAGGGCGAGGGTACCCTCCCCGCGTCCAGTTCAGCGACATCTTTCACAACAACGACCCCACTCTCCCCGTTCCAACGCTACCGCGGCTGGCTTTCCGAAGTCGTCCGACCGCTCGAGCGATTCATCGATGACTCGATCGACCCACGAGAATTCTATCTTGATCTCCAAGAGATCGCCGAAGGTGAATCTGGCTCCGTCTTTGCCGCGCGTCTCGCGTCCACGCCTTCTATATCCAAGCTTCGGCTCCCGCCGCTCGTGAAGGCACGGGACGCGGATAATCTCGCAAACGGGCAGACGACGGTCGTGGCGATTAAGAGTGTGGCGATTCTACCGAGCGGGTCGCCGAAGCTTGTGGATTTAGAGAGGGAGCTGGTGATGATGAGGGACTTGATGGTGGGACCGCCGGTGGATGGAAGTGCAGGACAGGAGAATGTGTTGGGGATTGAGGCTGTGTATGTGGATTTGGTAGAGGATGCGTTGTGGATTCGCATGGAGCTTATGGAGAGGAGTTTGGCGGATGTGGTGGGGCTGGTACCGAGTGGACTGATTTTAGGAGATAGGTCGATCGCGAGATTTGCTAGTGATGTGAGTTTGAGGGGTATTCCCTTTTTTTGAAAGGATACTGATGTGTTGCTTTTTTTAATGTATGTAGATCCTGCAGGCACTGGAGTTTTTGCAGTGTCATAGCATTGCGCATAGGGATGTGAGGTCGGATAATCTGTTGGTAAATAGCCAGGGGGTACTTAAACTCAGTGAGTGCTTGACTTGTTGTGCTTGTCTTCGGAGAGGGTTGAGTTTGTTTTTTCGTACCCGCAGCTGACTTTTCAAACGCCATACAACTCCCAAAGGATTCCTCAATGAGCTCGGATATTGTTGGCGTACCCTACTGGCAGGCGCCTGAAATAAGATCGTACGTCCCCCTCTTTTTATAAATCCCTTAATTTCTGGTTATTTAAATATTTCTTTGCAGACCGCCATACAACGCACTTAAAGTAGACGTATGGTCTTTAGGAGCCACCGTTTGGGAAATGGCAGAGGCCGAACCTCCCTTTGCGCAAATACAGCAATTCGCAGATCGTTGGCCGCCATTGAGCAAGCCTAATCTGTTCTCGCCTGCCTATCATGAATTCTTGCGGTTGTGCTCGGAACCGCCAGCCGCTAGGCCGTCGCCTGGCGAGCTTATCAAGGTTTATTTCCATTTATTCTGTTGCCTGTGGTGTCTTGCTGACGACGGCGTTTGTTTCTTGGTAGCATCCATTCATCAGTAATGCGTGTGGACGACACGTTATTATTCAACTCATTTCTCAGTGTATGACAATCGAGCAAGCTTTCCTTGAGGGAGATGGCTAGTCGTGGATGACATAACCAGGAATCGATCTTACTGATTTTTTATCATTTACTTGACTGCACTTATACCCCATTTGCATGGTATTAATCTTATTCCTCCCAAAACTACCTATTTCTATCTATTCTTTTTTTCACGACAAACCATTTATGTTCCCTGCCACATTTTCGACTGCATCTTTCAACTTGAGGGATTCCCGAACGACCATGTCATTTTCATCTTCGGAACATTCCACAATGAAAGTCGAAGTCTCCGCCGCGAAGCCTGAGAAGAAGGAAAGGAAATTAATGACTCGGAGAGACAATATCACATGTTGAAGACACTGACCAAGAAGCTTGCCACCATGCGCCTGCCAGATCTTCGTGGAGCAGGTGAGAGCAAGCAGACGCAGCCTGACGTCTTCTGAGCGCGTGTGCATGAGGACGTCGAGGTTGATGGATTTTAGAAGCATGTCATCTGTGACACACTCCACAAGCACAACAAGGGTGTTTTCCAGGGCCGACTTGGCTTCCGTGGGAGATTTGATGCAGACGGGGAACTGTTGGATAAGGGGAGAAGCGATTTGGCGTAGTCGATCGTCACGCCAGAAAGCTAACAATAAAATAAGGAACGAAGGAGTATGTGAATAAGGACAGGTGAGTGATAAGGGCCTTACGTACCCCCGTCATCGCAGGAAAAGCTCTTCGTTAATGTCGCGATCATTCCATCCCACAGAATTCGGTTATCGGATGCACCCGACGCGTAGGATTTAAGGGTCTCGACGAAAGGTGTCAATAGGAAGGACATGTAAGGGTTCATCAATCCCTTGATGTGGAGTCAATTGAGTTGGAGAAATGATGCAGGGACTTTCAAGTCAACTTGCCTTGAAGAAATCAAGAAGTGCAAGATATATATGGCAGAACGTAATCTTTTTGGAAGTGTCATCTGTCAGGGTGAAAAATCAACGACTGCCGAAATCACTAAAAAAAATCGGTACCAGTATCATTAGCAAAGGCCCAGTCGTATAGGCGCCGGAAAAGGGGTCGGAATGCGGCCTCATTCAATTTGACGACGAGTTCCTGGAAAGCCAAGATTGCCCGAGATTCGGACTGGGGACAGAAACTTAGGGTTAGTAAAAATTGCCGTTCAAAACAAACAGAATCAGTTATTACATCAGATACATGGGCTAGATCAAAGGCTTCAAGGAAAACCTTGAATAAAGAGCGAAGATGCTCCAGTATTGTTGTGCGAGCTGCGCTGCGCAAGGTCCTTGCAAATACGTCAAAATATGCGACAAAGCGTTCCTGTTGATTGGCATCTCAGACAAACATGAAAGATAGCAAAGGTGATGAGAGCAAATTTCACCATCCGGAGAGAAGTCGTGAAGGAGGTCCATAGATCAATCAAGGCCGGTAAAAGGACATTTGAAGGCGCACGTTTCGCTAGTGCTTTCACGAGGCTGAGCATAGCAGGAGACACCGAATTAGATGTTGATACACAATGGTCCATGTAAAGCGTAATAATCTGGGTAACTTCACGAGTCCCCCAGAACGTTGGAATGGAAAGGAGAAGACCGTGCAAAACAGAGTAGGCATCTTTTACAACGGCTAGATGACTCGTTAGTTCAGCAGATAATTGCACATGGAGGTGTGCATACCTGAAGCGTCTTCGCGTATGATGGCCACAGTTTCGGTGATAATGTCACGGAAATAAGGAATAATTCGAGGCCCAATTTTGATCCTGGTTGACTCCGTCAGAGCGCGATAAAATGCCTCCAATGCTCATTACATACGAAAGGGGTGAAAGAGCCGACAGCGCCGCAGCGGCAGTAGTGCGCCCTCGAATAGAGATCAACATGAAAGGAACGACCTCTGTGAGACCTGACTCTTCGCCAGGGCACATGGATAATCCTATGGACATCAAAGCCTTGTACGCAGCCCGAGTAAGCCCTTCATTGACTTGAGACGTCAGAAGGCCACGAATGAAGCTCGTTATCTTGACAATAGTTGGGACAACATTCTGACGGGTTTTTTCTGTGACTTGAGGGAGGCGTTCGCTGAGTAGATCCAGAGCGCCACTTTGAACCTGAATAAAGGATGAGAATGAGCGTCCACACCGAGATATCGACTTCCTTACCAGTGAGTCTCCAGATTTCATCATTGACAAGACTCCGCTGATGAAGTCTGAAGCCGCCATGATGCTAAGGGCTTTGACTAGGCATGTACGAGCAGCCAGACATATCTCATCAATGCTCCGGTCGGAGTTCGTGCCGACCTGGAGAGCTGTCAGAGATATCAGTGCCGCCACAAAATTACTGAGCTCCTCCTGCTTAGAGGATGTAGACCCGGAGGGAGGAGACTTCAAAGCAGCACCGACGAAGATGATGAGAGCTTGAGACCGGCGGCGTAAAAGCGTAGATAACGGAGTGTTTAACGCGTCCTCCCTGAGACTTCGCCTTTAGTGGCAGTATTGCTCATATTGAAGGAACCCTTACGAGGAAACTTCCAGAAATGTTGGGGCGACAACATCTGGATGAAGCATGCGACTCGCAAGACGCCTGCTCTCATGCAAAAGGGTTGTAAGAGTCTGCAAGATCGGTGAGTAAGTAATATCAGAAACACATGGAGACCTACGCGGATTTGCAGTGACGGGGACCAGTGATGAAGCACGGACGTCGGTAGAGAGGTGGATGTTTGGATTTCTCCCGGATTCTGCTTGAGAACCTTGTTTGCCACCTTCTCGATCAGAAGCATACACACCGGTGCAAGGAAATCTTCAGCACCCAATGTGTCGACAAGATGAGCAAAGAAGCTATGGAAGACCTCATTAAACGGCTGACATAGAAAAAAAAGGATAAGGACGAACTTAGTTCGGCGATGACGTGGGATATGATTGGCGGCATCTGTGAAGACTCTGAGAAAGTCTCTGGAACCGATGTACAAGTCTAAAGGCTGGGAATGCGAGCGTTTGAGCGATGCAACCATAACTGGAACGATGCTGTCAACGGTCTAAAATAGGAATTCAACAGCTTGAAAGGTCACAAGAAGCCGGATGTACCTGTTGCACCACTTTGAAGCTGTACGAGTCATCTCTATGAAAAACGTTGGAACCCATAAACGTAAAGACTGGCATGACGTGATGAAGCGCAGAGTCCGGCGCGAGTCGGGCCAAGTTTGCCATTAGAAGTAAAGCTTGGTGGAAAGTCTGAGGATTTTCGGAAACTAATACCAGATATGAACACTAATATCTCGGTCGGAAAGACATCTCAACGTACCACGTATGAGCTCCACAAGAATCTCTAACCGGATCACACTTGGTACGAGATTAGGAACTTGCTAAAGAATAAAGGATCATAAGCCATCGAAGATTCATTCAAATGCAGCAATTACTCACCTTGACTTTATTTGCCGCGTTCTCTATAGCGGACATTAAAAGCTGCTGGACATAATTTATGTCAGTTTGAGCAGCAGTAACCGACTGTAGTAGACGATTGAGAGTCTCAAGGAGATTGGAAATGAGATCGAGGGATCCCGGAAGTGATCGTGCTCCTAAAACTTCAATAAAAAGGACAAGTCGAGAAAATGTATCTTCGGAAGTACTGGGACACGAAGTTAGTAAAAAAAATGCTCGTTAGGGACGCAAGTTAACACACTACGTCGTTTTGGCGCGTTTTGATGCAGGCTGTACATTCCTACCAGAGGTGGGTTGAAGAGATCCGAGAATGCGTATGATCATAGGTACATCTCCGACAAGACGGACCAACACTTGTTTGCAAACAGCATACTATCATATGTTAGTAAGGCCAAATTATTTCGCGCGAAGCACAGCTTACAGCGTCTGTGTGCTGTGCCCCAAGTTCCAAGAGCAAGTTACATAATGATATCTTGCGCTCTGTATTCAGGGCAGAGAATAGTCCACGCTCGAGAACTCGAACGACAATTACTTGAGAGGACGGTGGAGCATCTTCAAATATATCAGTATTGCGAAGTGCGACCACCAGAAACGTACTTGGTGCAAAATGAAAACGGACGACAGAGACATAGGCATCCCATAATGCGTTGCTCTTCTCGTTGAGGTCCTTCGCTACGGAGGCATCGAAGCACGAAATGACAAGATCGGTCAGATCACGTAACATGACATCACTCTTCTCGAAAACCAATAATTTCTTGATGGTCGGTAGTAGAATCTCTGCCTTCGCACTATCGGATATGGCTTCAATGCTATTGAGCAGCGCAACCTGGGCGGTGGGCAGTGCGAGCGCATTGACATGCGAAACAATGAAGCATAGGACACGATGTTTATATCTCATATCCCAACGTCAGTAAACAGTAGAATTAACGGGCTATGTGAGTCCACACTCACTCGAGCGTCTTCTTCTTGTCGGCTTGATTCCTTCCGAGATGTTCCTGGTGGAATACCTTAATATACTCGGCGTCGTGTGCGAGATGATCTTTACGTTTCGCAAGAGCGTTCAAATAAGTCTTGAGATCATCCCGATCCAAGTACTGAAGTTGATCTTTACATTGTGCAATCAGAACAAATGGCATGCTCATAGTAAATTGCAACCTACTCTCATTCTTCCCGTAGATAGCGTCGAATGCATACACCTTTGTAAACTTGCGCTCCGCTAGTTGACACAAGGTAGAAACACAAGTCAACGTGACATTACGTTGATTCACGTTGGAACTCTGCAGCGCGACAAGGAGAGAAGGTAAAATTGTCTGGAAGTCAACACCATCATCCTCTTGAAGGTGAGCCTGCAGGAAGGCGGAGGCATGGTGCAAAGCCACCGTCCGAAGGTTATCGAGGTTTTCATCAGCGTTTGACGAGCTTATCCATATTCCTGCCAAGAAGGCCAGAGCGTCACTTTTGAGGTTCATGAAAAGTGATTGGAGGACGCTGGTAGTAAACACTGGCGTAGAATTGGACACGTTCGCCAACTTGTATACCTTGCGAACCATCTCCACATAACGAAAACCTCGTTTGTCACAAGGCGCCTAGGATGTCTATGTGTCAACAAGTTAATCCGGCGATAGAAATAGCCTACCTCGGAATTGCTGGCTATCCAGTCGAGGACGATGCTGGTCGGGCGTTGAATAGAAGGCAACAATGCAACGATCGAAAGTTGCAACCGTTGCAATGTGTTTCTACTATTCGGCTTCGTCACGACGAGTTTGCTAAATGCACCTTCGTTGTCTGAGCTCTTATGTTCTTGGGGGAAGTCCTCGATTCCATGAAGTTCTGCAGCATCGATGACATCCAATACTCGATGACCAGCCTCGACTTGGTGTTCCCCGGATAGTTCTTTTAGAAGGGCTCGGGCGATGAGATAACTTAGGACTCGGGTATGAGGATTGGCATCCTTCAACTTTGCAATGAGAGCTTGTAAATGAGCCTGGTAGTGGTTGGACTTCAAGATATTTCCTAATGAACCCCGAAGATCAGTTCCGTCTGTCGTAGATTGAGAAAAAAACTCACGAGCGATGCGAGAGGAGAAAGCTGTATTTATGGCGCTCATCTTCTCAACGGCGTCGGCAGTATCTTTGGCTCGCTCTTCAGCGACCATAGAAGTACATCCTGCAAGCCACTCGTGATCTTCAAGAGACTTCTGAGCTGAAAGAGTATCCCATACAACCTCAGCACTATGTTGCCTTGGTTTTGAGAATAAGAGGAACGGGAAGATAACCCTTTGGAATACATCGTCGACGCAGGGGGTATTTGCAGGGCTAAAATGTGTAGCCAAGAAATTAAGATGTGCTCTAAGGAAACTACGCTTCGGTTTAGATCCAGGGGCAGTCAAGATGGTTGATAAATAGTTAATATATGTCTTTGCGTCGGCAGACAAAATTGGGAGTATAACAGATGGCTGGGTGTAAAGAGCATCAATGACGTTTTGGTTTGTATCTTGAACACGGGCTAATAGGGCGGAATGGATAGATTTCTGCAGAAGTAGGCTCAGATGGGAAATGAAATGACCATGAGCACGTCACACGTACCTTATCTTCAGGGGAAATGCCTGGCTGTGAAAGGCGGCCCAGGATATCAGTCACCGCTGCAGCACGAACTTTGGGATCAGCATTTGTTGAAGCCAGGACCATGTCAATATTATCCCCGCGGTTTGCACCTTTGTCTACTTTTTCAACCTGCAAATTACGAGTCAGTCGGGAAGATATAAACAATTTCATGCCTACTTACAACTGTGAGCGAGATCCTCAGTTGATTGACTATTTCTTGTTTGACACCCTCTCCTTGAGTGATAGAGTCCATGGATTCCTGGAATGCACTTGGGTGGCGCTGCTGGATGGCCGCAAGCAGGCACCGGGCTGTTGTCGCTTCTGAGGCGGTATCCGTAGCGATGACAGACCGAATCAACAGAAAAGAGGCTCGTTGGATTACAACCTGAGGGATTTTTGGGGTGGTGAGCAGGGAATCGATCATTGAAACTACTTTCTCCTCGTCGAGGCTGTTGTAGAAGTGAGAGATCATCTGGTTGCAAAAGATACTGACATACCGTGATAGAAGCCCAGGTATAAGTGGATTGAGAATCTTTTCAACTCCGATCCAAACGGAGGCATTTCGCAGCTCTTTTTCGATGTTTCTATTCGAGGTCGTTAGGAGTCTATGTGTCAAAGTGATTGTACGAACGGTATGCAAAGGATTGCTTTCGATGTAGTTTCAGACAAACTCTCTAGTTCGTCTTGTGGTTCGCAAACAGATAACATAGCACTGATGTATTGTTGAGGGAGAACATTCTGAGCGCAATCCGTCATTGCATTCAGGATAACACTGAGTGCAGTTGGCGCGATGCGGCATTTTTGTGAGAGCGTAGCGAGAAGAACATAGGAGCCAAGCTGCAAGGGCATTCAACGGAGTCACGCACACATGAAGGTAATTCAATACATACGATAGCATCCTTAACCGGTGGCATACTCTGTAGAGGTTCTAAGAAAGCTGGGAGCAGATACGCTACCGTTCCTTCGTCCAATGCCTTGCTACGGGATACGAAATCGTGCAGACAGGCGGCATTAAAAGCCAAGAGGACGCGGTGTGATCGTTTTTCTTTCAAGGCAGAAGGAAGAAGCGATGTAACGAAGCGTGATACGTCCGTGTTACGTAGCATTTCGGTGACGAGCGACATCCGAGGTAAATTTTGTGCGGCAGATTTGAAAGGGAGGAGGAAGCTCCAGGTAGAGTTTGGTCTGTAGATGTTTGAGAAACGAGAAAATTGTCGGAGATAATTTGGCGCACTTGATATGCAGTATCGATAGCATTTTTGTGAAGTGCGGCGATTCATGGTATGGAAGGAAAAGGGAGAGGACAGCCTCCGTGTTGAATTCGTTGATTCTTTCATTGAAGATAAATCGACTTAGCGTCAAGGAGTTCATTACCACTTACCTAAACCTCCGTACAAGCCATTCAAGCACTCTCCCAGTAGGTGTTTCCATTACATATGGCCCAAGCAAAGCAAGAAACGCGGAAATTCCTGCATCCAACTCCGCGTTCGCTTCCAGTGATGATAGTGTCCGATCCGTCGCTTTTGCATATTCAGAGAACAGCTGATCCTCGTATTTCCTTAGCGCAGGGTTAAGCAAAGTTAACTGCAGCAGCCCATTGACACCAAGCGCATGGATAGATTCCAAGTCGTGCTGGTCGGCTTCACGACCAGTAAATAGGTAGGACTCCACAGATTTTCGACGAGACCTGTCAACCAGTAATGCTGCATTTAAAGAAGCATTTTGTGCAAGTTGCGCAGCAAGGCTCGACATGGATAGCCTGCCCCAGTTTTGGTGAAGAAATTCAGTGACTCCTGAGCGAAATTTCAGGCGCTGTTTTTATCTGTTGGCATTGAAACGTTTTGCTATACATTATCAAATATGACCTTTGATAGTCTATCCTGCGGAATAAAACTCTGCGCCTTCAATGACGATGACCAGCTCTGGCTTACCCCCTCTGGTCGAGAATGGAGTCTTTTCAGTTTCTTCTTCAATCTTTATTGATGCACCAAGAGAAAAAGTTTGGTCCATTTTGTTGGACTTTCCATCTTACAAGGAATGGTGAAGATGGTTTCTTACCCAACCTTGTGCTGGTTTTCTGAGCATTTGCCACAGGAACCCATTTGTGTATGCAGAATCAGCTAAAACTTCCTGATGCATCTCATATTGTTCAAGTCGCGGTCAAATTATAACAGACAAGTCAGGACACCCTCTCCCTGACCAGACACCTGCAGAGGGAAAACATCTCCTCATTGGCCCCGTCCACCTTCCACCAACTATGGGTGAACCTGGTTGGTTTCAGAAACAATCTTCTTGGGAGTTTATCACAGCTGTTGACCACGACAATTATCGCCTCGCTTGGACATATATCGCGTTGCCCAAGTTTCTTCTAAGTGCAGACCGGTGGCAGGCGTTGAGCGTAGTCAATGGTAAGACGAAGTACGAATCGGTGGGGGTGTTTAGAGGCGTTTTCGCGTATATTGTCAAGTTTTTCATGTATCAGAAGCTTGTGCTGGGCTTCAATGCACAGGCGGAGGGTCTGAAGAAACAAGCTGAGAAAGCCTAATCTTTGTCTCTGATGCGATGTCTCTCAGTCCTCCTATAGTAAAATAATAATATTTTCATATATTGTGTGCCACATCCAGCTTTTGATGCTGATGCTGGGAGTTCCTTGGGTCGTGCTTGTCCCTTTTTCTCATTTTCTTTTTTGGATATTTGCAGATTCGCATACCCCGCATGAACTTTGACGAGGATATGTTAGTTTGTTCCATGTCCGTGCAGACGATATCAATTCTACTTGTAACAGAAAAGATCTGCCCCCTACGTCCCTTACATTATATACCGCGAATTGGCCTAGAGTCAGACACCCTGATTGGTCTCGACTAGGCGGCTAGGCATCCGAGAAGACACCTCGTTCCTTTCCCACAAAAGTGAACTATGATTGAAGTCTAAAGGGGGGAGGCGGGATGTTCACGTAGTATGTACTATTTAGGTTTAGAATTCTCGAAACGTCCATGAACGACAAGGAAAAAACCCCCGGATACTGTCGTCAGAATGGTTAGTAGCTTAGATCGTCATACCTACAGGACAGGGAAAAACTACGTTGAGTGATAAACTAAAAGAATGAAAGACTAACACTCACATGTCCTCTGTAAATCATGTGAGCACGAGGGACAAACTGACTAATCTCCGTCCAACTGGAAGGATACTGCGCTTTCATTTAATGATGACTAGCTCTACCTTGCCCCCTCTGGTCGAAAATGGTGTCTTTTCAGTTCATTCTTCCATCATTATTGATGCAACAAGGGAAAAAGTTTGGTCCATCTTGTTGGACTTTCCATCTTACAAGGAATGGTGAAGATGGTTTCTCACCCAACCTTGTGCTGGTTTTTCTGAGCACTTAATAAATACAGGAACCCATTTGTGTATGCAAAATCAGTTGAAATCTCTTGATACATCTCATATTGTTCAAGTCGCTGTCAAATTATAACAGACAAGTCAGGAAACCCTCTTCCTGACCAGACACCCACAGAGGGAAAACACCTTTACATTGACCCCGTCCACCTCCCGCCAACTATGGGTGAACCTGGTTGGTTTCAGAGACAAACTTCTTGGGACTTTATCACAACCGTGGACCACGACAATTATCGTGTCGCTTGGACATTCATGGGTTGGACATATATTGCGTTGCCCAAGTTTCTTCTAAGTGCCGAACGGTGGCAGACGTTGAGCGTGGTCGACGGTAAGACGAAGTATGAATCGGTGGGGGTTTTCAGAGGCGTTGTCGCGTATATTGTCAAGTTTCTCATGTATCAGAAGCTTGTGCTGGGCTTCAATGCACAGGCAGAGGGTCTGAAGAAACAAGCTGAGAAAGCATAATTCATGCCTCTCTGTCGAGGGTGCGTTGTGTTTTACTGCTCCTATGGTATACTACTAATACTTTCATATATCATGCGCCACATCCAGCTTCCTCGATGTTTTGTCGCTATGTTCTGATGCGGGAAGTTACTTGGTCATGCTTGACCTGCCTCTTTTCTTCATATTCCTTCTTCAATATTTACACGTTGAAATTCGAAAAGCATATGTCAGTTTATTCCCTTTCCATGCGGACAATATAAAGTATTTCCTCGTCACAGAAAATTTTCTGCCCCTTATGTCCCTTCCGCCACCGATGGTATTGCCCTGGAGTAATTTCTATAGTACGAGCAAGTTTCTGTCCGTGGACTATTTTTAACACCAGGACACCCCCGATCGGTTTCGACCGGGCGTCCTCGATGATAGTTTCGCACAAAAGTAGCGGGAATATGCCGGATGTCTGTCAATGTGGGGAAAAAGTGACAGGACGTTCACTCATACATAGCTCATCCTATTCAGCCTTAGAAATCTCGCGAACGTCTATTATTATTATTTTGTTTTGCGGCATAGACGCACACTGTCAACGTGGATTTTCTGGGTTCTGAGGTGGATTATGGAGATCTAGATTCCTCTGGATTGCCCGTGGGTGAAATTATCAACCCGGTTATGTATAGCTGGGAAAAAGAGGTATCTTTTCCCATATCGCGGCTGCACGGCATACTCCTGCCGCAGATGGACGTGTCGCCGCTTTCACCTGGCCGCAGTGTAGTACAGTCAAGGCGAGGCTGTTCACCTTCTGTCAGTACCGACCCGATCGGCTTGATGCCGAACACAGAGGAATCCAGAGTAACTCTCTGTGCCTCGAAATTAGTCTCTTTTGGCGACGGACAGCGCGGGAAATGGTCGGATCCCTTGACCATAAAGCGAGGCTGTATGCCTAATCTTTTGTGAGAGTAGTTCTCAATGCTTTTAATCACAGGTTCCTGTTCCCTCATGCGATTACCCTGGAATTTGCGACGGTAAGATTTCACTTAGCTCCCGAGCCTTTTAAAGACGACTAAGGTGCTAAGAGCTGAGTGCCAAGCCATGTATCTTGAACAAGGCCTCTAGGTCGGCGCTCACACCGTCTCAATATTTGACCTTCTTCCCCACCAAGGTAGAATTTCATGTCATGATCGAGGACCTTTTGCAACAAGCACAAAATGTACGTTCCTGGATCTGTCATAGTAACGGGTTGCGCAGAGTCGTGGAGAAAATCCTCGCTCCAGGGTGACCAGTACACACATCTAGTTGAAATAACGAAAGGCTTTGAAGCGGCATTGCGAACTGAGTGGAAGACACGCAATATCTCTGTCATTGGCTCGGAACAAACATGCATTGAGTTGCAAGACTGATCGAAATTTGATCCTTCTCTCTGATTCCAAATGAGACATATAATCCTATTTTCCGTTGATTGGTTATAACCTCTTCTGAAGAGAAGAAGACCACTGCCCTATATTACAGACATTTCATTCTTATATGTCCCAAGTTTGCACTGTATCTTCAACGACGCTTTATCCGAGGCTTTCGGTCCTGTTCTCGGCTAGATACCTGCCCACGGGTAATCTACCGCTACTGTAGTTCAATTTATACTCAGCTTCTTACCCCGGGCGACTATTGTTTCACGTTTTCCGAATAGGTATTCTATGAGTATGACGCTGTGCTCGTCTTCGCCTTTGTTTCTCGCTGCCGAAAATGACGTCACTAGCTTCGAGCAAATTCTTGGAGGGGCAAGGAGCGGCGAGACAATAATAGAATCATCCAGCCCAGAATCTCTTTATATTTATTCAATCTTGGCTCTTCACAATCTATTGTACTTCAAATCCCCTCATGTTCAGCAACCCCTTCTTCAATTTACATTCTTCGTACTACGATCCGGCCGACTACTATGGCGGTCCCTACTATGCACGATCCTCCTTAGACCAGAGGCGGGCTCTCGCTCAGCAGCGGGCTCTTGAGCAGAAACGTGCACAACGTCGAGCGGAGATGCTCCAGCGCGCGAGGTACCTTCCCGACGAAGATGACGATATCAGTGATGAGGATGATTGGCTACTCCGCGATACTTTGCAGCGGCATTGGGCGCAGGAGAGACGGCAGCAGGAAGAGAAGCTAATTAACGAACGGCGCGAAGAGCAGGAGAGGCTTGAACAAATAGACTGGGAACAGGAAAAGAGACGCCGAGAGTCTTTACGGCAAGCCCATATCCAACGACAGGTGAGGACTCTGTATCCCCGATCAATTCGAGAAGTATAACATTTCATTCGGCACAGAATCGTCCTTACCCACCCCCTCCACCTTTCCCTCCTTCACGTTCTCAATCTCCTGAGCATTCATTTCAGTCACCACCAGAGACTCGCATCGCACCTCAGCGCTCTCCATCACCGACAGTCGAGCCGGTCGAAGCACAAGAAAATATTGAGGAGCAGAACGAGGCCGCTACCAGAATTCAAACCGCATTTCGCGTCCATAAAGCGCTCGTTACGCTGAAAGATCTGGCAGCACAATTTGACACACTTCGAAACACTTTCACGTTGCCTACAGTAATCGACTTCCAAGCCCCTCAGAGCATAGTCTCGGTCTCCGTCCAACCGGGCTTACCCACGGATACGATCCACATTGATACCCCAAAGTTGGCCTACAATCAGATGAACTACAAACTTCATAGCTACACGGAGTCGCTCAATCGCTTACTCATCAAGTTGGACGGTGTCGAGAGCTGGGGGAACGACTCGGTGCGGAAGATTCGTCGAAGTATAGTTGGAAGAGTGGAACAAGAGGCAAGCCGCTTAGAAACATATTGGAAACAGGCATGGGCTGTCTATGTCGCCCAGAACAATAGCGAGTAACAATATTTATGTTATGAACACCTCCAAAAGTACTATGCAATCATACGGCATGTGCTTGATGCGAATCATCTCCAATAAGCCAGTTTAGTCATGAATGGTGATCAAATCATGTACGACTGAAATTCTGGTTGGTTGATTTACGTAGTTGCAGCGGTTGGGTTGGCGCGGATTCTACGTACTAGGCCATTTGCTGCGTACATCCGAACTGAAACTATCTTAGGATACAGCTTCTTGCGGCAACTCCTCCATTCTAGGAGAGAATACTTCTATTGACCTGGAACTGCTTTTCTGAACACAGAAATAGGTCGTTAGCGACTGATAATCACCAGATCGAGAGAAAAGCCCTCTGGCGACGAGAATAGTTCACCGTAGCTTACTGAGGAAGAATTTAGGAAAAACTACAACTAGAGCTGTAACATTCAGGAAACAAATGAGGCCTAGTAGTGGACAAAACCTTTTTGTTCAGTTCACATTCTTCGACGCTGCGAACATTTGGATTTACGCGAATTGCGAAAGAAGGAATGCGGGACAAGTATCATTTCGGAGGTCGCATTGTCAGTTCAATGACCTTTCTTACAGCAAAACAGGAAAAGAGAATTCGAACAAGGAAATCCGGTTCACCGG